>JBBPMJ010000128.1:0-65352 GCA_038090255.1 Austroboletus niveus
GGTTACTTGGTAAAACAATGAATAAACCGAAGATGGGGGTATCCTACGATGATACCCCACCTTATATACATGCGATCTAGTGCATGGACCACTATGTAGGGCAGGCATAGAACCATCTAGGGTATACATGTAAGCGATCGTGGAAAGGAATGGAATGTCATGGAATGACTGTCATCACGTGATATGGAATGAGTCATGAAGTCACGTGAGAGCGTATGTAAGCGTCACGTGAAGGCGAAAAAGATAAGTGAAATAAAGAATCCTGACACAACGGCAATGGCTGACTTCAAGTTGAGTATTTATGCGCTGGCAACTCGGTTACTACTTGGCAAACTAAGTATGTACATATGATCAACTTCTCTAACACAACAACTCGGAAATTTACATATATACACTGATCAGACGAGTGGTTTTCGCGTCCGGGAGTCTTCATTATTCATACACTACAAACTTACCACTCAGCTAGTCAGCAAGCATACGCTCCAGATGCTGCTTGTTTACGTGTGCACGAAGTGTTATGCAGCAAGGAAAGACGTCCGGACGGCTGGGTAGCACGGCGTAAAACAGTGTTCGCTATTATTTATGTTTACTAACCGAGTGATTCCGTTCAACCACTTAGGTTCGAAGTCGATTTCTCGGCCTTGGGCATCCTTGGGGAGACATATATTGAGCGTTGCGAGCATCGTAGCAATGGAACTCCACAATGATGCATCCGCCGTGTATCGTCCTGACAAGACAGACAGATGAGTTAACAGTCGCCGAGGACATGGAACAGGTGAGTGGGTAATGTACCAGGACAAATTCTCCGACCGAAACCGAATGCGAAATCCGCAGGATCGTTGTCGTTGAGCGAGCCATCGTCGTTCAGGAACCGTTCAGGAACGAAGGCCTCTGGATTTGGGAATCGAGCCCCGTCACGAGACATGGCCCTAGGTGAACCGGGTTATCCTTTCATCTTTTGGAAATCAAAAATGGATGTACCAAGCATTGGCAACCACCATCGCACCTGTTTAAAACAGTAATAAATGTCGACGGAATGTGAGCAGAAAAATGCAACTCGCCCTTGGGAATGTAATGGCCGTTGTAAACATCACTTTCGGAAGTTGCATGCCAAATACCTGAGTGATCGTTGAACGTTTTGATAACGATTTAATGACGAATGATCTCACCCATCGGAGCGACAGGGTGCCATCGAAGAGTCTCACGAATGATCGCGTCCACATACGGCAAGGCTGGTCTGTCATCAAAATCAGGGAGGCGGCTGGTACCCACGATGTCATCAATCTCCACTTGAGCGCGCTTCCATACATGAGGATGGAGGACCATGGCGAGAGTAAAGACCATCAGGGAAGATGTCGTCTAAGAAGGGCTGTGAGAGGAGCAAACGCAGTTTATTATGCACCACATACAGTCTCTTCGGCGCCTATATGACATACGTCATGAATTAGGCTTGTATCAATGACAAAGTAACGCACCCAGAACAGAACTAGAAGCTGCTTTTTTTAGCGCGGCAACGTACTCTGTACGTTGTGGTTCATCGTCTTTTCGCATACGAATGAGATGATTAGACACCATCGAAATAGCTTCATCTTCATCATAAATGCTTTTCTTGGTGTCGCACGAAATAGGTGAGCAGTGGGTTCTGCACAGAGAACTCGACAGACCTCACCGTCTTCTCCTCGGCATATTTATAAGGCATCTCTGTCGATTTTATAGCTAAGCCATAAGCATGCCTTGCTGCGAGCTTCAATGAAGATCCCGGGCACCAGTCGGGAATATATAACACTTTGTAAACGCAGTTGTAGATGGCGAGTCATCGTCTGATACGAAATATCTTACAAAACGGGAACAGCTTAAGGAGGGTAGCTTGCTCTGGCGTAGCCGCTGACACCGCTGATGCCGTATAGTCTTCAATGGTCTGCACCACCGGGTCATGTTCTACATTGGGTTCGTAACCATAGGCGATAAACAGTGCTATAGCCGAAGAAAAGCTGAAACGATGTAATGAGTAAGACGTGACTGAGAGCTTAAGAGCGCAGCGTACGTCGCATAGTGAGACGCGTATCGGTCAGGATCGTTGAGAATGTTCAACACTAATTGTCGACCACGGTGAAGTTGAATTGGGCGAAATCCAAGAGCCGCCTCTGCACGGAAGCTCTGGTGAAATATCCGCCTGCAGAATCGCCAATGATCACCATACGGTGCAAAAGCAAAGTTACTTAAGTCCCCGCCAAACCTGGAGAACATGGTGACTATCAGAGGAAGTTACCACAAACATGACTCACGGTCCGATCGTAGCGACATAAGGACGGGCGGAATAAATCTGAGATCGCTTCTCGAGCAACTCCACAGCAATCGATTGAGAGCCGAGAACTATGACGTCCTGGTCCAAAAGACGGAGATACAATAAGTTTCCTGCAGTGTGTTCAGTATGTTAACTACATTCAGTCGGTTCACAGGCTCACCATATTGAGCATGCCAGTCGGTATAGGTCTTCCAAGGCTCCTTAAGATCGATGGAATGAGCGTTTCCTAGAAATGGCACAGGCGCTGGTCCTGGTGGAAGTGGTAGCCCTTTCCGCTCTTGTCTGGATTGGATAAAGCGGCGGATAATGTCTAGAGTGACAATGAACCCTGGAACGACAAGCGCGAGATGAAAAATCGAGAGCTGCATGATAATGAGAGGAGTGGGAAAAGCGGGGCTCAGATAGAAAGCCGCCAATCTTATATGAACTATATCATGGCGTAATTACATGGACTGCTTTCTAGTGGGAAACATCAAAAGACGGTGATGTCGTTGCATAGTCTTGCCCTTCGGAACTGTCCTTGCCTCGCCATATTTACCAGTGCTAGCACTGGTGTCAAAGTGGAGATGACTCTACATAAGTGACATTCCGAACAAATAACTGGACTGGATACGCACACTGGGGACATGATCCGCAGATACGAATACTCAACGTTGTGACACTGTGTATCTGTACTAGGCAGAGATTTCGGAATCGAACTGCGGTCAGTGACACCGGCAATTCCCGCGCCTCCTTCATACTGATGATCAGTGGTCGCGTGGCTGTCCTTGATTAGTGGCGTCGCGTCCGACGTGCTTCTCGTCGTTACAGTCGTACTTCTTCAAATTTTCCATTTGTAATTGATTTTGATCGTATGGTCTTATCCCGGTGTAGGTCTGCCTGATCCAAGGCGACATTGACTCCGCGGGCCGCGCCTGCCAGTTGCCCCTCAAGGTTCTTTTTTTTTTTGGCGGCGGCTCGTCTGTCCTTTTCCGAAGTCAATCATAATTTATTGTCTGACTGTCGCCGTTTGGTATAGGTCTGCGTATTGCTACGAAGAAAGAGAAGCAAGAACTCTCTGCCCATCTTCCCGTTCTCGAGTATCTCCTTGCATTTCCTCGTATGTTCGTCCTCGGCGCCCTTTCTTCGCTCAACTATCTCTGGGCCTGTCGCACTCCATGTACGTCCACCCCATCCCCATCCCACTCACGCTCGAGCCACACCGACAGCGTGCCCCGTCTTCCCCACCCTTACACGAACCACTCTTTTCTGTTGTCCGGGCGTGATGAACGAAGGTTTTCGGCGGTGGAACTCGTGAGATGCTATATACCGCAAATATATCTCAGTCCTCAAATAGGTCTATCTCGGCATTCGACACATGCACCGTCGAAACGCTGACATCTGAAACGGGCGGAGGTGAGCAACAGACCGGGATCATGGTGTTTGTTTGTGACCCAGATTTCAATGGCGAACGCCTTGTATCCCATCGTCTGGCGCAGATCGCATGCTCCTTACGACTTTGGCCAACCAACGTCGTCTTCTTCGACATTCCATAAGCGAAGTGAGTCGCCATCTATGTTTTAAACTAAATTCGGTCTAATGCTAATGTCTGCGTCAGTCAAAGGCATCCTTCCAATGTTCTTTCGAGTGTATTGTTCAGTTGGTGGTGATACGACGAGTGAAAGGATTTTTGGCAGACGGCAGTGCATCGCTGGGCGAAATACCATGAGAGTATTCTGCCCGCGTTTTCGTTTCATGACTTCATTTGTACGTTCCAGCAATCCGAAAAGAGTTATTCATTTAATCATTTTGTCTTAACAGAAAGTTATAGCGACTTACAGGTTAGTGGACAGAATGTTCTAATAATAGGTTTAGCAAAGTTCAGATACGCCATCTTTACAAGCTTTCAGCCTTTGAAGATGTTACCATACCAGACTATAGGAATTGTGAAGAGCAATGATAATGAAATAACTGACGAATGCTGGGGTAGATTCAACTCGGACTCCAATACGAGTTCCCCGCGAGGAATGTGTCTTGCTATGTGCAGGCAGCCATTAAACATTACAAATTGGTTATTGCTACTTTTGGACCTTACCCACTGCCATAAGGCCGCCAATAGCATGAAACATTCCTATAAGGTGGGGCCTTTCGTCTCTGTGACCCGCTATCTTGAACCCCTCTGTTCGCAATGCAACTGTCGACCGTTCAGCTCGCGGTAGCAGTGCCAGTGTTGATCGTCGCTTTAGATTCTATCCGCCGCTTTGTTCGAAGCAGGCAAGAGCGGAAAGGGCTACCACTTCCACCAGGACCAACGCCCGTGCCAATTCTAGGAAACGCTCATTCCATCGATCTTAGGGAACCTTGGAAGACCTATACCGACTGGCATGCTCAATATGGTGAGCCTGTGAACCAACTGAATGTAGTCAACATACTGAACACACTGCAGGAAACTTATTGTATCTCCGTCTTTTGGACCAGGACGTCATAGTTCTCGGCTCTCAATCAATTGCTGTGGAGTTGCTCGAGAAGCGTTCTCAACTCTATTCCGATCGTCCTTACGTCGCTACGCTTGCACCGTGAGTCATATTTATGGGGGCGTCCTCTAGACTCTGATGATTGGAATGTCCTCCAGGTTCGGAGCGGAAGCAAGTAACTTTGGTTTCGCGCCGTATGGAAATCATTGGCGACTCTGCAGACGGATATTCCACGAGAGCTTTCGTTCAGAGGCATCTCTCAATTTTCGTCCAATGCAACTTCGCCGTGGCCGACAATTGGTGGTGAACATTCTTAACGATCCTGATCGATATGCATTTCATTATGCAACGTACGTCGCACTTTTACGTTGATGATACCGTACTTAATAGACCATCGAATTCAGCTTCGCCGCTGCAGTAGCGCTATCTGCTGCCTATGGGTATGAACCAAGTTCGGAACATGATCCCATAGTGCAAGTCATCGAAGACTTCACGGCGGCGTCAGCACCAGCGGCTACGCCGGAGCAAGCTACACTCCTCAAGTTGTTCCCCTTTTGTAAGTTATAGTTATATTGTTTCACATCGGACGACGACTTGTTATTTACGACTGCCTTTGAAAGTGTTGAATATCCCTGATTGGTTTCCCGGATCGTCTCTGAAGCTCGCAGCAAGGTATGCTTCTGACTTAGGTGGAAAGATGATAGAGATGCCTTACAAGTATGCTGAGGAGAATACGGTGAGACTCGCGAGTTTTGTATTAAATCCGGCCGATATATTTTGCGTAACATATAGAAAAGTGCTCAGGATGAGGAAACCTCGATGGTGTCCAGTCATCTCATTCGTATGCAGAAAGAAGACGAATCACAGCGCTCAGAGTATGTTGTCGCACTGAAAAAGGCAGCATCTACCTCTCTTCTTGGTACATTCTCCCTTCCAATTGATATGAACCCTGGTTACTCACGATGCATGTCGCCTAGGTTCTACGGAGACGGTATGCGTCGGCTGATAAGTTTTGTTGGCACGTCTCATGGCCTTCTCAGACGTCGTCATCCCTGATGGTCTTTACCCTTGCCATGGTCTCTTATCCTCACGTATGGAGGCGTGCTCAGGCGGAGATTGATTCCGTCATTGGTACCAGCCGCCTCCCTGAATTTGATGACAGACCAGCTCTCCCGTACATGGAGGCGATCATCCGTGAGACTCTTCGATGGCACCCCGTCTTGCCGTTGGGTGAGACTCATTTATTGCTTGTCGAGAGGAGCCTGACGGTGGTACAGGCGTCTGGCATGCGACCTTGGAGAGCGATGTTTATGATGGGCATCATGTTCCCAAGGGTATGTTACATCTTTGAACGGAGACTAGTAGGTACTGATGGTCGCTTCAAACAGGTGCGATAGTGGTCGCTAATGCTTGGTACGTCCATAATTGTTTCTTCAAAGACTGAAAGACTGAGAGTCGGTGCGCCTAGGGCCATGTCTCGTGATGAAGCTCGGTTCCCAAACGCAGAGGCTTTCATTCCTGAATGATTCTTGAAGGACTATGGAACGTTGAACGACATTGATCCGGCGGACTTCGTGTTCGGTTTCGGTCGAAGAATCTGCCCTGGTACATCACCTGTTCGTCCCTTACAGTACTGAACGACTGTTGATTCTTGTTGGTCAGGGCGATACACAGCGGATGCATCGCTGTGGAGCTCTATTGCTATGATGCTCGCAACGCTCGATTTCCGTCTTCCCACTGACACGAAAGAGCAAGAACGCGTTTTCGAACCAAAATGGGTGAACGGGCTCAATCGGTAAGTCGAACGTGTCTTGTAGTTGTACGATTCGACCGACGTTTTACCCAGTCGTCCGGACGTCTTTCCGTGTCGCATAACGCCACGTGCACACGTCGACAAGCTATTTTTGGAACATATGCTTGCCGAGTGATTTCCAGTGAAAAGTATTTTGGTCGTTCCTGCCAGATTGAGAAACGATTGTGCGATCTGTTACGTTGCTACATAGATGATAATAGGCTGAGGAACGGCCCTGGCCCCAAGGCCTCCCGACATTTGTTTTATGAAGGATCTATTCTGTATTGTCCGCCTGTCCAGTGTTTGGAGTGCCACAGGCGTGCCCGTGCAAAGCCACAAATCCATGGGTGGCTGCGCCATAGCCTTGAACATGGCAGCTGGCGTTCCCACAGGTCAGTTCTGCCTACGATTGGTCAGCCAACGAATGCAACCGAATGAATGCTGATGTAATATCTGACGTAATATCAAGCGTGAAGTGAGAACAGGTGCCACGGGATCGCCCTGGTTATGGTGTGTGGCAGGGTCTTTCCGCCCATGGCACTTCAAACACTACTTGAAAATATGCGCAATATGCCCACATATGTAATTACAGCGCGGCGTGACCATTTCCGAGAATTCCGTTGAACTTTGCTCCGCCTTTGTTCGCAAGGTATACACGATCCGGTGTAAGTACATCTATGCTTTCGACGTATCTCTCAGCTTACGCCTTGTCAAGTCTGTGAGGTTACTCCACCCCGGTGTCTCCAACTCTTTGGACAGGTTGCTACGTTGCTAGGTCGCTGGCGGTATCTCCCAGTCACATTCGGCCCTCATGTGGGCTTAACAGCAGTACGTTCATAAATTTTGCGCTGTATACTCGCTGTCTGATCAATTCATTTTTACCTCCCTCTCTTCAGTACCCTAGACAACCTCGACCTTCTCTTCTGGATGCGGCATAGCCATCCACTCAACTTCGTTCTGCTATTTACATTCACCGTAACGGAAGTTTTCACTTTAGGAGTACTCACCGGCTTCTTCGACAACACCATCGTGGCGCAGGCTCTGTACGTTTTGTATCTCTTCGCTTATGGAGTTTATTAATTGCAGGTGGTTTGATTACTTTGGGAGTCTTTTTCGACCCGACACAGTGACACCTTTCACGCTTCAATTAGAGGTTGGTGTTTTTGGTCTTGCTGCTATAGTCATGTCTGACATCGTGTCGCAGTACGATTTTTCTGGTCTTGGACCCGGGGCTGTTCGGTGCTCTCCTTTCTCTGGGTACGTTGTGTGTTGTCAATTCCCCGTGCCTAGATCTAACATTAGTTTCGTATTAATGGCTGGGCTTGTCAACATGTTCATTCCGTTCGGGCAGACCACGGACATCATTCACTCGGTCGGCGCCTGCTTGATTTTTAGCGGTTACATCGTCTACACATTCGTTATCACAAGTGTCTGTCTCCCGACGAATATATCTATCAGCCTCTATCTCCAGTGCGTCTCGTTCCTTCTAGTACCCGATTGACTAACTAGTAACTACCCCTATCTCACATGTATGTTAACCTTTGTAAGTTGGAACTCCACGATATTGATTAATGGTTCATCTCCCATTGCAGTCATCAGCATTCTCCGTCTTATGAACAACCTTCAGGATCACTGATTGTTGAAAGTTGAATGCTTCTTTCCATCTCTGTTTGAATCAGAGTTGTGATGGGTATCAGGTAATACAGTTTTTATCGCTCATTTTTATGAAGCATGTATTAATTGCGATATTTTTCAACGATTTGACTCTCGGCTCAGGAATCTGACTGATATCTTGGGGGTGGCAACAGTGTATTTTCCTGAAGGGTACTATCCCGTAGCAAGTGAAATTATTTGAAAACACGGCCCGGAAATATACCTTCCGAGCTGCTATGACCCCCGGCTTGCACTAGTAGATGCTTGTCAACATTAAATGCTACGACAATTCGTTGGCCGCAAAAATTTGCATGCAATCCAATAAACACACAAGGTTCTTTTATTTCCAGTTCTCACATCAGAACATCGCTCTAGAGACCACTTTATCCAGATTAGACTACATTTGATAGTATGTCTCCGTCATTGCACAGGCCCATCTACGATCCGTAGCCGACTTGCCTCGCTCACCTCGCGACAAAAAAGGCATAGTAGTTACGGACTCTGTGTTCCCCACCAATCAGAGCTCGCAAGTAGACCCCAAGGGAATTGTTAAGCGAAAACGTTACTCGTCCACTTTGCAGACTCAGTGAAGATCACAGCAGACATTTCTTGATAAAAAATTTTGTACATAAACTCTTAGTAGCCTCTAATTCCTATCTCGAGAGTTTTGAGGACATTTGCTGCCGGAAATGAAGTGAAATCTTGAGTTTTCAAACACCCGGTCACTTTCAAACCCACTGGTGATGGGAATTGTAAGATGTGATTCAAATTTCAATCCTGACACGTTCGTAAGATTCTCGGTTACCTCTCCCTGATCGTACATGGATATAGCCCCCGAATACAATATGACAGCGAAAGTGAAAGAACCCTCGGCTGATGAGACCCTTTGCTCGTACTCATGACGCAGCTAGCCCAATCAGATGCGCAAGTCTTTCTTGGCACAGATTCTCATGCCGTGGCTTGATCTCGCACGGAAAGCCCTCTGGAAGCCTGAAAGAGTAGAAGCACGATGACGTAGACTCATCAGTACCAATATGTTGGCAGGAAAAGAAGAGAACATGACGCACGATGTCAAGCCTTCGGTCCACTTCACATTGACACCATCCGGACCCGGGTTCCACCAAGGTGGCGCTTCGAAGCGAAAGACGGCAAGCAAAGTCACGATCGAGATCCAGAGAGATGCATCCGCTACGTGCCTTCCAGGGCTGTCATGAAAAATGTGACGCCCCTCTAAATTAAACAAAAAATGTGGAAAGAGGGCGTACCAGATGCGTCGCCCGAACCCAAACGCAAATGAGAGTTTGTCGACGGATTGGTTGTCTCCTTGCAGAAAGCGCTCTGGCTTGAACTTTTGGGGTTCGGGAAATTTGGTCGGGTCTTGGGAGACCGCCCTGGAGTTTGGTCGTCAGAAATCTGGCTGGATCGGCTAGGTGCATTCACATCTTACCAGGCATTGACTACCACCGTAGCACCTGCATGCAAGGTCAATGATGTTTTTCATTCAAGGAAGATGACGAACCTTTGGGAATATAGTATCCTTCGTAAAAGTCATCGTCCACTGTTGCATGCGCGATACCTTGCAATCATGTGAATTCCACACTCAATAAACGACTTTGTGTACTTACCAGGTACAACTGGATGCCACCTCAACGTTTCCTTAAGTACAGCTTCCACATAAGGGAGGGAGGATCGATCCTCCCACTGAGGAAGCCTTGGTAGTCCTTTGCCCATCACCGAATCGATTTCAGCTTGAGCTTGGGCCTGCACATCAGGGTACAGTGTCATGACCAAACAGAAGATCATGAGTGTAGAATACGTCTGTCGGGGGGCAGTGTGATCGATGGAAGACCCTCAAGGCTCTGCGAAATCAGCTTCGCACCGTATCTGACGCAGCTAACCACATGTCGTTTAAACACAGCTTAGTTCAACGTTTTTACAAAATGTTTGCTTACCACTATATGCACTCGCACATGCTTCCTTCATTTCCTTTTCAAGATAAACTGCCTCTGCTTCCGTTGTCGCTCTGTCTTGTATCCTCCGTATGCCATCCTGAACCATCGACGGAGCTGCAGTGCCTTCCGCCTATTCAAATATGCCGGTTAGTGCGACAAGTATACGCCTTGCAATGGTGACGTGCACAGACCATATTCTTCTTCACATATTCAAAAGGCCAATCTACCAAAAATGGAATACAACTTCGTAAAATAAGCTCTTGACGTTTGATTCTCGCCCCTGGAAACCACGCGGGGAGGTACTTGACTAGTAACCACGAACCAATGGGTCAGGTGGAGTCCATTGACAGTACATGGGAATACTTACTGAATGGGAACGCAGTTAGAATAGCAAGCACGTCTAGTCGCATGACGTCCATTACAATCTCAAACCCGCGCTCGAGTTGAATAGCGATGTTATCATCCATTCCCGAAATCTCGTAGTCGTATACAACAGACATGATCAATGAGGCACTGAGGCTGTTGGGAACGGATAGCAATGAACGAACAATCAGATACAATAGAATTGGCTTTACAGTTGCAAGTGTGCCTGAAACTGGTGCGGTTTCGACTTCAAGCGCACGATTAAATCATGCACTTTTCGTAATTGAATGGGACGAAATGATGGGGCCGCAGTGGAATGAAATGCTTGGTGGAAAAATCTGCGATGTAGGCGCCAGCGGTCACCGTATGGTAGAAGTAAGGAAGAAAACCCTTTGCCGAGACTATTCACTGGTCATCAAGTATACTGCCACAAGGCGAAGAGGGGAAGCTCACAATTCGTTCAGGGCACAAAAACTTGCAGGGCGACTAGAGTAATTGTGGGACCGTCGGTCGAGGAGGTCTTGTGCAACCTCTTCCGAGTTGACAACGATGATGTCCTGGTTCAACAATCGAGTGTAGATAATGTTGCCTGCATATATGCAAGAGTCAGGATGCGAATGCATGCCATGGAGGAGCCAACCATATTCTCTACCCCACTTTGCATATGTCTTCCAGGGGTGCCCTATGTCTATTCCACGAACGTTGCCCAACAACGGAACTGGAGGCGGGCCAGGTGGAAGGCGTCGACGCCGAACGTCCTCTTTTCGGAGAAGAAGGAAGAGTGCTAGGGGAACAAGGAGAAAGAACCACTGCGAGGGGAACATAGACGGAAAGTGGGGGCCCATTACTACACATGGTGGTCGTTTAGCTAATATATATGCACTGGGCACGCCGGGGATTTGTGATGCCTTTTACTGGCCAACGTGAAGTGACTCACTGGGTTCATGGGCCGAGACTCCGTGGTGAATATACTCGCATAAAATAAGTCCATACCTGGGCCGGCCCGGACCTGCAAAATCAAGCGAGCAGTAATGGGCCTTTAGGGCGCCCTGTTTGGTTAGTCCGTAGAAAATACTTTTGGAACTATTAGAGTAGGAAGATCCTCACCATCGTACAGTAAATCGATCAATCACAATATTTTCCGACCAGCACATACGGCCATCTGCTGAACGTTATCGCTCGACGACTCTTTAAGGGCTTATGTAAAGGCACAACGAGGACTCTGGTTGGACCGGAGGCATCCGTATGCGAAACTAATCATTTTTCTTCCATAATGAGTGCCGCAGGACTGTCCGTCGGCTCTCAGCAGATTAGTAAGAGTAGTACGAGATACCGGGACGGTACGGGCAGTATGGAGTGCGTACTGGCCCTATACCAAATACTGATCTGCAGAATGAGTAATAACGTTATTGCTTGATAGGTTCTACGAGAGTTATGATTGGAGGACATTCCAGTTTGCCGATTGCCGCGGCCCTAGGCTATAGGTCACTGATCACTTGAGCATCACTTTAAGTAACAAGGTTTCTCCCAATTCGTAGTCCCTGTCTTACCGGATTTTTCCGATTATTTATTTATACGCAACGTACAAGTTGAATAACATCAGGCCTCCTGAGGGGGGGTTTGCTATATCCACAAGAACTTCTACTGGAATAGTCTGCCCATGTGAACAGTAAGCCATAGTATGTGTCATTTCTTTGCCTTCTGATAACTTGCACTTGATCCAAAACGATTTGGTTTTTGGTTCAACAAGAATGACAGACTCTTCACTCCCTCATCACCTGAGGCCCTCACGTCAAGCAAGGTTTGCGCCGCTGCCAGCGGCACTTCCCTGAGTCGTGTGGCCCATACTTTTTTTTTCAGTATGTAATCCACAGGCTTATAACGTTACCGCGTGAAATTTCTTCCTAGTGCTTTTCGTGCTCTTTGATTAGAGGATCTGGGGGCCAAGAGTGTACCATTCCTTTTTCGTTGGTCAGAAATTCTTGGCCCGGATCAACCTGGCAGTATCACTGCCGTTTTGTCTCCTTTTCCCGCGCGTGCGCCGGCTTCCGGTGGTTCTGTTGAAGATTCAATCTCTTTAGGTGCCTGGTATATTTTTATTTTTGAAAATTTCCCACTCAGGTTTGACACAGATCAACACGCTCGTGATACCGCGCGCAAGTCTGCCCCCACAAAAGAGTTGTATGAGAACAAGTTGCGCTCGTACCTTGTGCACATCTTCCAGAATACCTTGCGGAATGTCCTGGACAACGCAAAGGCTCCAAACTTGTTTCTAGTCTATAGTCAACCCCCCGTGGCAGTCTACGATCCAGTGTGGTAGACAGTTTTTCGATAGTACATTTGTTTCGGACTGGAATTTGGTGGCAATACAGTATCTGCTCTATAAAATGTGAGAGGATGGGATGCATAGTACCAAACTGGTGTGTAAGATCTATTCCGCATCGTCCGCGCCTCTGCCTGTTTCCACTTGTGCAGCGACCATGGCGTCGTAAAGCCCGTGTTGCGACCCAAGGCTGTACGTCAACGTGAGCTCTGCAAAGATATTCGGTGCATATTTGAGCTGCCCTCGGATTGATGAACGATCGAGAAGGCATCTTTGGAAACGAAAGAAACACACCATCGAGATGATGTCTTCCAGCAAGTGCGCTTGTCCAACAGCCATTCCCATGATTCCATCCTGCGACACATGGACGATATGCACGTGAAAATGATCTACCCCACAACGGTCAGCATGAACTTTGAACCATCCATGAACCAAAAAAACGATAGGAACACGTACAATAAGACGGTTGGTAATGGACATACATCCTCAACGTGCCTTTCGCAAGTCCCCATCGTTGCTTTACGACGGCACACGCCCTGTTGCGTATCTCCTCGAGCATCTCAACGTGGCCGTTCGGCCCGCCTCGAAGGTCGCGTAAGGAGCGGATGGAAGCGTCGGTGACGAGCGCGAGGATGTAGAGCGAGGAAAGGGGTCCTGCTGGGTCCCACTTCATGTCAGGGAAGATGAGAAAGTGGGGGGAACGGAAGAGGACGCTGTCAGCTTCGGCCTTGCCTTCTAAAACGTCTCTGACCCTGCCATTGCCGCCGTAAGTCGATATATGCATAGTAGTGCTGATTCTGGGACGTACCATTGCGTGCGCGAGGCAGGGAACGCGTCAATATACGGCCTCACGACGACGTGGTATAGTGCGGGTGTTTCAGAGACCACGATACGCTCTTGTCTGGTGTACTGGAACCTTTCAAATTGAGCTTGGGGTTCCAACCGAGGGCACTGCATCACCTTTTGAATGTGTACCTCCGTCGCAGGGAATACAACCGTGACCTTGGCGTCCGGAACGTCGTCCTTGCGCGCCAGCCATGCATGTGACCATGTATACTGTTCGAAAGATCGATATCATGGATACGGTCGGCGATTGCGACGCACGATATCTGTGTGCCCTATGCGCTTGGTCGACGTGACGATGCCTCCAGCAGACAGGTGATCAGTAAACGTGGATGAGAACGCGGTGCGCTCGATACGCAGGATGGCGGGGAGGCGACTCGGAGCAGGGGCCTCGTCGGTGCCGTGTGTAGGCACACTTGTCTCGACGTCCAAAGCACGAGACGGGACAGGAAACGTCCCGAACACGATCAAAAAATGAAAATTCGTATCTGATCACGAGATAAGGCGGCACTTGGCACAGAATCCAAAAGACCTGGGAGCGCTCACTTTCGTCAAGGACGCGTTCCAAGACAAAGTCGTCGAGGTTGTAGGAGAAAGCGAGATCGTTCGGGCTGTCATTCGAGGATTGGTCCATAGTTGGTGCGCGTCATAACAAGGTGGAAAGTTATGGAACGCGAGTCACGTGTACTACATCGGGGACGGCGACTCGGACGCGTCTACAAATCCCGATACAACAGCTCCAGAACACCAGATGACCGAAACATCCGCCTAGTGAGTACTCCAACTTTATCCTACACCACTACATCTAACCCCCAACTCTCTCCGAAAAGCGAACAAGAACGCGAGGCAAACATCGCCCGCAACCGCGCGTTGCTCGAACAACTCGAGCTCAAGGGCGCGGTCGCGAACCTCGGTGTACCCGTCAAACACAAGGCCCATCCGAAACCCAAAGCGAAGCCCGCTCCGGCCGCCAAGAGAGTCAAACGCGAGCGGGAGGAGGCGCCGCGCCGACAGAGCGCACGTCTGCGGAAAGTGGACGAGATCGACCCGAACGAGACGCCTGTGCAGAAACGGCGGCGCTTGGCAGAGGCGGAGGAGAGGCAGAAGAAGGAGGAGGATGAGCGCGTGTTGGCGGAGGAGCAGAGGCGTTTGGCGCAACGTTCGAGAGAACATGATCTCGACCTCGAGGTGCTCACGACTCAGCAAGACGAGAAGCTTCCCGACAAAGAAATGAACGCTTTGAAAGGCGTGTTACAGGCCGTCACTAACAAGCCCATCCCGAGAGCCATAGGAAGCGTGGACGCGTGGGTATACGAAACCGACAAACGCGAAGAAAGAGAGGCACAAGAACTCAGAAAGAGACTCGGAAAGATGAAGATCGTTTCCAGAGCCAAGGTGACCGGGGACCGCGTCTACAGCGCGATATTTCATCCCGAACCCACCAAGGATCTGGTCTTTTTTGGAGGTAAATACTTTTGTCTCTGGTTTGGCTTGTTTTCATGACGCTTTCTTAGACAAGCATGGGCAGCTTGGAATATGGGATGCACGTGCCCCCGCCGAGGCAGTGGCCGATGAAGATGACGATGTTACCGAAAAGGAGCCAGAAGGTAGACATTGGCAACTTCAACTTCACTGGCCAGCCACCGCCAAATCTTCTATTTCATCCATCAAGATAGACCCCATAGACTCACACAGCGTGAGCCTGCTTCAGCCTGACCGAATCCGCTCCTCTCATAGTCTCGTTCTAGCTTTATACGACCGCATACGACTGCACCGTCCGACAGTTCTCTTTTGTTTCAGGCATTTCTCGCCAAATACATTCCTCGGACGACGTCCTGCTCACGTCGCTCGAACTGATTCCCTCCGGACACGAAATGTGGATATCCGATGCCGCTGGCGGGGTGACGCATCTAGACCTTCGCGAGGGTCCTAGTCACGCTCGCTGGTACGGCTTGTCGGATCAAAAAATCGGGAGCGTTAGCGTCAATCCGACAAGCCCCCACCTGATCCTGACTGCCTCCAACAGCCGGTGTATAAAGTAGGCAAACACTCGCTCGCCTCGTCCGTGGTCTCATCCAGAGCACAACAGAATCTGGGACGCTCGAAAACTAAACGTCCTCGCGACCTCCAAACGGAAGGGCGGGGGCTCGTCCTCGCCGCCGTCTTCACCCACGAGATCGTCTAAAGGGCCGTTTGAGTTCGACTCGGACTGCATCCAAAAATTCGTCGCGTCAAAAACAGGGAGCGGCACGCTCCGCGGCGAACACGCGCACGGGAAATCTGCCACCTCGGCGTATTGGGACCCCCGAGGCCGCAGTATCGTGAGCACGAGCTACGACGACACGCTCAGGAGTGCGTACCAAAAAGACGCCTCGCTCGTTACGAACGTCTGATCCATCTCCTAGTTTGGGAACTCGACGCGGCGAAATACGACGACTCGCCCATCTTTCCGGCGCTCGCGCCGTTTAGTCGTATCAGGCACGACTGCCAGACGGTAAGCAACGCTTGCGATGGCTGTTTTTTTTTTTTTTTTTTGGATATGGAACGGAAAGCGTTGGTGTTTTTCCAGGGACGGTGGTTGACGCCGTTGCGCGCCGTGTGGTCCCCGAACCCGGATGTGTACCCCCACTTTACGGTACGTCCCGGACCGGCGCCATGTTTCTGCCGCTGACCACGCGATAGGTCGCCAACTTGGATCACTCGCTTCAAGCGTTTTCTTGCAAGGTACGTGTCGTACGATTTTCGTTGAACGTCCTCGTTTTCATCTTTGTAGGGCGAACTGGTCGCCAAACTGTCGCACCCAACGTGCGTCTCGTTCGTTTGCTACTTGTCGTCTTTTTACGTCGTTTTTTTTTTTTGGTCATAGGATCACCGCCACACAGGCTGTCACCTGCTCACACCCGAGCGTCGTCGAGCGGTGTGCCACGGGCAACGCGAGTGGACGTTGTATTTTGTGGGCACCACCCGACTTGGTGTAGCGATGAAAAGAAACATCTTGTATGCGTTACGTATCTGCCCTGTTACCCCACAATACTTTGGTCCTTACTCACGCGAGGCATTCGGATTCTCACTCCACATGGTAGCAGTGGTATAAGTATATTATATATTCATGTTGGAAGCAAAGAGAACATGGCGTATGGCGCAACGAAATATAAACACGAGAAAACGAACCGACCGTGTCACACACAAACAACATATCGCATGATGATTAGTCCATCCGCTTCGTATCAAGGGATGGATTGAGGGGGAAAAAGTGAGATAAATGATGAAAGACGTCAAAGGCCATACCACATATCAGCGCACATGTCAGTTTTTTTTTTAATTGACGATCCTCGTCGGACAATGGGCCATTGTGTGAGAGAAGTCGGTGATCGATAACGAAAAACGTGAATAAAAAAAAGCATCAGATGAGTGCGAGAAGTTCGGGGGATAGAGGATAGTAGAGATGGATGGGACGGACTGGGATCAAAAGTCTCCGTCGTTCGTCTTCAACACGCAACAGTCTTTTCCCCCACCCCACCCTCTCCCCCTCGCTCCCTCCTCGACAACACGACCGAGCCCGAACCTGCAAAAAACCATCCACTCATCGCGACCTGCAATGTTCGCAAAAATACCAAGACCGACGAGGAGAATAGCCTAGAGGAAGTCCTCGGCTCTCGCACGTTTCTTCCCTCTCATCTCCTCTGGTGCAGCACCCACATTTGTTGATGGTGGTGACGTCATCCTTGTTGACTCCTTGGCAAAGTAATATCTGGCCGTATGTGCACGTTTCTCTTCCTAAAAACGAGTTCAGTTCAGTATCGATAAACAAAGGACAGACAGGACACTCACGGGAGAGAAATTAGCATCTGCATATTTGAGCTCCGTGTTCTTCTTAAATGGCGCATATTTCTGCTCCAAGGCTGTGTTTGGAAGCACGAGCGAAGGTGGTTGATTTTGGCCAGATACTGATCCAGCTGAAGGTAGTGACTTTGTCTGCTGCGGGGTTGGTGTAGACAGACCGCTCCCCAAGGCAGGCGTAGACGGCGTGCCAGTCCCATTGATGCCAGGAGCGGGAAAGGGTGAAGCAGCAGGGACAAACGAAGGTGGAGGCCCGAGTGGTGGACGAGTTATGCCTGGTTGGAAGGGGGGCGTACCTTGAGGAAGCATGCCTGGTAAGGGCATCACACCCGGAGGCGGTGGAAACCCGGGTGGTGGAGGTCTAATATGTTATCATATGAATCGATACATAGTAGGAATGAATTGTCAGCGTTAATTGAACGAAATCCAGACAAACCTTGCAAATAAAGTATGGACTTACCCAGGATGGAAACCGGGCATGCCAGGTACACCAGGGAAGGAGGGAGGGAATGGAGGTGGCGCACCTGCGAATGCCCCTGCAGGAGGTACGCCTCCCGGGGGAACAAAAGTAGTAGGCGGCGCACCTGGAACCACACCAGGGGGTGGCGACATTCCTGGAGGAGGCGCTGACATGATAGGCATGGGAGGAGCTGCATACGCTTGAGGCGGTGCGCCATACACTGCCTCCGACGTGCTCGGTGGAGCAGCAGCAGCGTCACCGGAACTGGCGCCCATCAGAGCCTTGTGGGCTTCAAGCTGGGCACGCAACTCTTCCTCAGAGAAGGCCTTGTTCTCCACCTTGGGTCGTTTGGCTTGTGGCTGAGAAATGGAGCCCGCAGCGAGACCGAGTTCTATCTCCTTGCGACGCTTGTAATCGGCTACGTCAGGTGCTGGGATACCCTCCATGCCAAAGATTTCGACTTCGTAACCATCACGACCAGGAAGGGCATTCTCAATCCGTGGTAGGCTAGAAGAGGAAGATGGATATAAGATCGGCAATGTTTCGAGCTATAGAGATAGCTCACTTTTCGGGTTCGAGTTTGTGCACCTGCTGAATGTGAACTGCGAGACCTCCAGCGGTGTTCAAGCGACGAGGACACATGTTGCACTTGAAGTGCTTTGCCTTTTGGTGCTGCATGAGGACTTTCGAGTGCTGTTAGGTTGATGCCTGCATCCAGCATGGTGAAACCACACCTTTTTCGTCCTCGAACTCTCGTTCGCAGTACCAGCACCATGGTCGGATAACCTAGCACATGATGAGCTATACATACGCCTGGAAGAGCGGAAGAGCTGACCTGTTTGTTCTTTTTCTTCGCCATCGGGGTCGAGGTGGACGTTTGGAAGAAACAACGAAACTTTTCGGAGCACCGTGAGAAGGACGATTTCACGTGACGTATTTGACCCCTCCGCGACCCCCCATTGAATTACCAAAGAAACGTCTTGTTTGTGCTCGTCACCCACCTCGACGCCGGAAGCCTCCTCGCCATCGTCGCGCACGCCCTCGACGCACATCAGAACAGTAACGGAACTCTCGCTTGACAGAAGAAAATACAGCGATGCCCAGCGCAGTCAACGGTATAAATGCAACCTCTGCTACAACCGCAAAGGCCATTAAATCCAAAAACCAGCTACGCCGCGCCAAGGCAAAGCAGAAGAAGGCTGCTGCTGCTGCCTCGACGCCGGTGGGTCCATGTCTCGTCTACATGCGCGTCGCGTGCAGTGACTGACGCAGGGCCTGTGCACGCAGGAACTGAACGGCACTTCCAATGGCGACATCTCCGCGGAAAGAGAGTCCGGGGTGGATTTTCATGACAATGTCGAGTACGTCTTTGAGCAGCTGGATGTCAAAGACCCGGCCCTCGAGGCCTTTTCCGACATCTTTGCCAAGTTCCAGGCTCCCCCCGAATACTCGGAGGTGCGTCGCCATATCCAGCCCTCGAAAAGTGCTCATTGATTTCCTTCCTTTGGTGAATAGGTGAAGGTTTCCGAGCCTACCAAGGGCGAAGTCATCTACTCGGACGACGATATGGCTTCCGACGCAGGCTCGGATAATTCAGATGCTCGCAAAAAACCTCTCTCGAAAAAGAAGCAACGCAAGCTCTCCAGGCTTACCATTGCAGAACTCAAACAGCTTGTTCCGAAGCCTGAAGCTGTCGAGTGGACCGATCCATCCGCAGCAGATCCAAGACTTCTCTTGCATCTGAAATGCTATCGGAATACCGTACCCATTCCCGCACACTGGAGTGCCAAGAGAGACTATCTGCAAGGCAAAAGAGGTATTGAGAAACCTCCATTTCAGTTGCCAGCATACATTGCGGACACTGGCATTGCCACCATGAGGGATGCAATCAAAGAAAAAGAAGCAAATATGTCACTCAAAGCGAAAACGAGAGAGCGCGTTCAGCCCAAGATGGGAAAGGTCGACATTGACTACCAAAAATTACATGATGCGTTCTTCAAGTTTGCAACGAAACCTGTAGTAACGAGCTTTGGTGAAATGTGCGTGCACTTCTTGGGTTCTTTTTTAGTTATATGTATTAACATCGCATCGTCTTGGCAGGTACTATGAGGGTAAGGAGTTTGAGACCTCGCTAAAGGAGAAACGACCTGGCGATCTGTCCCCTGAACTCGTGGAAGCACTGTCCATTCCACCCCTGGCACCGCCTCCATGGCTCATCAGCATGCAGCGTTTCGGACCACCGCCGAGTTATCCGACTCTCCGTATACCAGGCTTAAACGCACCCATACCTGAAGGCGCTCAATGGGGATTCCATCCAGGTGGATGGGGCAAGCCACCTCTAGACGAGTACAACCGACCGCTTTATGGAGATGTGTTTGGCGTGTTGCCCAAAGTTAGCGACGTGAATGTACGTGTGCGAAGTGATCGGAACCTGCTGATTATTCACGTACTCGGCGTCCATAGATTGGTGAACCCATCGACAAAAACACATGGGGTGAACTAGAACCCGAAGAAGGTGAGTACATCTGGCTAACTCGGGCATGACGTGTCACTAAACGACTTGTAGAAGAGGAAGAGGAAGAAGAGTCAGAGGAAGAATCGGAGGCGGAAGAAGCACCCGAAGCCACCGCACCAGCAGATGGCTTACAAACACCATCGGGTATGGAGACGCCCTCGGGGATTGCATCCATTGTGTCGACTGTCCCAGGAGGACTGGAAACGCCAGATTTCCTGGAGCTGCGGAAGAGCGCGCCGTCGAGGGAGAGAGAGGAAGATACGGGACCGCGGTCACTGTACCACGTCGTCCCCGAGAAACAGACGTCTGTGCGGGGCCTTATGGGAAGCGAGAGAGGATACGACATCGCGGCAGTCGCTACAGCATCCGGGGCGCCGATACCTGTACTGGGAGACGAAAGAGGGACAAAGGTGCGTCTGAAAATGACGGGGGGTTCGTCGACGGACTAACGAGCGGCATGGTAGCGAAAAGCGAATGGGGTGGACATATCGCTGGATGCTTCGGAGCTGGAGGGACTCTCGGAAGAAGAGCTGCGCCGAAAGTACGAACAGCACTCTCGTGGGTCGGCTGGTGTGCCTGGAACGAAGGAGGACTTTTCGGACATGGTGGCGAAGGAGATGGCGAAGAAGAAACAAAAGATGGACAAGGAGCGGGAGATGAAGAAGGGCAAGGAGTACAAGTTCTGATCTACTAGACACGATAATAATGATTTTATTTGAATTGAGAGTGTGGTCGGATCAGTGGCGTTGTTGTTGGCACGGGCTGTGCACTCGGGTCCTGGTGCCAGCCGACGTAGCCAACTTTCCTTCACGCGTCCACCGGGACTCCCACTGGGACCCGCACAGCTCTTTCTTTTGGTCTTCGAGCGCCGATGAACACTTGAGCTCTTCGTACTCGACACCCACGACGCTTTCTTCACTCCCTGCTCGTCTTTTTTCATCTTTCTCTCCCGTCGCTCCGATTCGGGCGACCCGCAAGGTCCTCAAGAGTACTGGCCATTGGCTGGAAAAATGTCCAGCGTGAGGATGTGCGAGCAAATCACCCTCCCGCCCCGCCTTTGCTGACGTGCATTTGCAACCAAGTGCCCTCCAACCGCCGCCAAATGTCGACTTTGTCGTCGGTGCGTTCGTTGCTGCACTCTCGCTCGCTTTGCTTCATGTTGACATCGCCATGGGCAAATCTTTCGTACCACGCACGTGTGATATGGTGTGACTAGGCTACCCTGGAATTCCGCCTAGTGGACGGGACAGGCCATCGGCTGCTGTCAAAGGGGTATGTTCCTCACCCACTCGCCTTTCTACGTCATCCCCATCCCAATGGCGATTACGTTATACAATGGTTTTTTCATTCAAACTTCTTTTCATCCTAGGCCGTCGAGGTTCGCGTAGGCCCCGCCGGCGCCAAAGCCAAGTGGGTGCGCGTCGAGCTTAAGAAAATCGAGACACTCCCGGGGGGAGGTCAAGCCAACTCGCAGGCCGACAACGTTTTCACCATCACCCTTTGGCAATCGAGCGATGAGTACTCGGCATTGCAGTCTGTGCGTGGCCCTCCTTGAAACGTGATCGTCGCAAACGATCATAATGATGTGTTGACAGCAAGATTTCCCCTTCATGATTCGAATCCCAGAGTCCACACCACCTAGCATTGCTTTGGAGAGGGGCGGTAAATCGTTCTGCTGATGGTTTGTCTGTTATTAATATCATTGATGTCCTTTTTCAGCTGGAATTCGATATGAACTTGTCGCCACGGCTTGTACGCTCGGTAAAAAGTGCGTTTTTTTCGACCGGTTTTCTTCATAATAACTAACAATCTGCAGGGGCTTCTTTCGTCGCCGCAAGACGACAGTGATATCCCAAGCAACGACGATCATAATCGATAAACATGAACTACACTCGACGTGGCCCGTTTATTCCCAACCCGAATCGCGCACCGTCTTCCAAGAGGGCATTCACCTCTCCGTCGAGCGCGGGCGAACGTGCTACGGGCCTGGGGATCGTGTTTCCGTCATGGCGATTATCAAATCCGAAGCTATCCACCCCGTCGTACTTCGCGGGTTCGAGTTTACGTTGAAAGAGACCACCATCTTTCGCCCTGGTCCCCATACTCCTTCAAAACGCAGTGGTCCCCAGACCAAGGTAGCCAACATTGGCGAACAAAAAGTTCCTCTCAACACGACGCTGTACAATGGTGCACAACACAAGGCCGAGTTGGGGTGCTTGATCCCTAATACGCATACAACGACGACCCTGAATGCGGCGAGATACATCGACATCACATATGTCATCAACGTGAGGGCGTGGATCGGGGCGATGCAAAGTATCATGATGGAGCTGCCTGTCATTGTTTCCAATTGGCCTCGGTGAGTATACTTCATGTCTTTTGTCCAGGATCTAGGCTGACTGGAGATTATAGAAACGTGTCAGAAGAAGCCATCAGGTACGTTTTCGGCTCGTTTCTCGACTTCGCACTGACTGTCTGTCACAGACGCATTGGTCATGCCCCAAGTCTGTGTATCACCTCCCCTGCCAGCCCAGCAGCGACTGTACCCATCACGACATCTATTATTCGTACCGTGACTAGTGACTCGTACCGAAATGGAAACGCTTATAGCCGTCTATCTACCGTCGACGAATTTGGCAACAACATCCGCTCTCCTCCTGTACCAGCCAAACAATACCCCTACAATACCGCGCCGGTTGGGGTTAACGGCTCCGCGAATGCAGATGAACTTGGAGCCCTTGGGGGCGACTCTGGTGCCAGAGTGGTGGGAACTGTAGACCATCCTGGATATGGTCCTTCGAACAGACCAACATCCCGAGGTGGAGCAGGAGGGGTCCCTGAAGGCGGCGCAAGCTCAGAGGGAAGTCATGGTGTCGCCGATCCGCGGGTACCTGGCGTGGGACGGAGACGGGGGAGTGCCAATGCAAATCGACTGACCATCACAAACTATAGCGAGAAGGACGCTCTGGAGGGGATCAATCCACAAGCATTGAGGGCTACACCTCCGACAACGCCACCCAGCCGCACCGCGCAAAAGGCATGGCCTACTGCCGAAGACGAAAAGAAGATGCTATACGAGAATGCCGTGTTGAGAGTCCAAAAGGTGCAGGGGGCAGCTGCGATGGCAACGACAACGGCAGCGAGCGATGTGAGATTGACATGTTCGTCATGCGGTCCACTTGGCTGATGCATGTACAGATTCCGGCTAGCGTGACCTCCGCTACCACCACCACACCTAAGAAAACGAAGACCCCTTGGCCCACGGCAGAATTAGAAAAAGTGCGACTGTATGAACATGCTCAGGCAACTGCGAAACGAACTCAAGCATATGGTGTATCTTCGCCTTCTATTCGCAGTCGCAATAGCTCAGATGGAAACACTCCGTCTCCCCGTGAAAAACCAGCCTCGCCCAGCATTGCGTCGGGACCCGCCGTCTCAGCTGGGGCTACCTTGTATCACCAAGCAGTCTCCTCTATATCGTCAAATACTAACCATAACAATAACTCAACAACTCCGCCTCCGTCATCGACCTCGCGCGTACCTCACTATCTTTCGGCGGAAGAAGAGAAAGCCGCACTGAAGCGTTACCACGAGGCCAAGCTCGCTGTAGATCGGAATCAGAACACACAGTTTTCGTCGAGGGAGGGCGCCGCCAGCGGTTCCTCGGCGAGGGGTGCTGCACCTGTTTCGTATGACAGTCTGTACCCGGAACCCAACGGAGTGGACACAACGGACGACTCTGACATGCCTCCCCCGTTCGAGTCTTCGGGTAGTAGTGATAAACCTCGGTATTTGGGCGAAAAGGAGAGGTTGAGGAGACAATACGAAGCTCAGGATGCCGCTGCGCTCGCTGCCCAAGCTCATGCACCGGCACAAGGTATAGAACCCCTCTCACCTCCGTCGCACACGGCGGATGCGCCTTCCTCTCCGGCTGAACGGCCATCTGAAGAAAGTCGGCCGTCGGAAAAGGAAGTCTTGAGGAGGAGGCTCGAGGAGCAGGATAGAGTCGCACTTGCTCTACAGCAACAACAACAGCGACAGCAGGAGCAAGAACAGGTGATGTCTGCGATGCCACCAAACACACCTTCACGTTTGAACAGTTCTCGCGCGCCGCCTGTTCCGCCGACTGTGAATGGCTTCAAGCCGTTGACGGCAGCCGAAGAGAAGGCACAACTGCGTGCCAAGTACGATGCCGAGCAACAGCCAACGGCCAACGGCCACGCCGACGCGCCTGCACCCCTACCTACACTCGCACCCCACCCATATGCGGTCGCGACCCCGGCGAGCGAGCGACCACCGCCTCCGTTGATGCCCCGCCCTCCTGTCGAATATATCCAAGAAACGCAAGAGGCCGATTTACGCGGACGGTACTATGACAGCCTGGGCATCGGTTTGGCTCAAGCGCTCGATCCTCACCCTCGGCTGGACATTCGACCGTTATCGCCATTTGACACTGGGTTGGGGTACGACTCACTGCCTGCGATGACGTTGCCTACACCCATGCGTCCGCCACCACCACCCCCGCCAGCGCAATATTAACGCCTCTGTTCGTATTTGATAAATATATTATGCTTTTCTTCTTTTTTTTTTTCGCTGGAATATCTCCATTGCTCCTCGCAATTGGTTACGAGGCTGAAACAAATACTCTCATTTTATCTGCCCCTTTTTTTCTGCGCATCTATGCTCTATTCATTCTGCACACACGCTGATGATCACACTTCCGTTTTTTCGCTATTCCCGGTGTGGCTTTCATTGTTTTCTCGAGTGCCTTTTGCACCCCACAACGTGATTCCAATCCATGCATGTATTCGCGTCTGCATTGTTTTTTATCTCGTGGATGTCTTGCTACATTACTGTCCTATTCGAGTCCGAGTAAGTAGTCTTATATTCTTTATCATTGTAGTCTCGGAGTCAGTCCTGCTTGGGACGTGGATATATAACTGTTTATAACATCGTTGACCATGGTCGGAAACATGATGATTTCCTTGTTTAGCTCTATCCACCACCATCCGCAAGCACTACTAACTTGGTCAGTGGGGAATGCTCGGTACGTGCATTTCTCGTCCCAGTGCCGCCCACGCCCTATATATCACGATGTACAGTCGTCGGTCTCACGGGCGGTATCGCAACCGGAAAGTCCACCGTCTCGGCATTTTTCAAGTCGCACGACATTCCCATCATTGACGCCGACATAATCGCGCGCCAAGTCGTCGAGCCCGGCACCCGCGCCCACCGACACATCATCGACGCATTCGGCCAAGACGTCCTCGTTCCCTCTCCCTCCGGTGACTGGCGCACGCGCCCGATCGACCGCAAGAAGCTCGGCAGCATCGTGTTCGGCGACGAGCGGCGACGACGAGTGCTGAACGGAATCGTGCACCCGGCTGTGACGCGTTCGATCGCGTGGGCCGTGTTCAAAGCGTGGGTGAGGGGCGAGAAAATGGTCGTCGTGGACGTGCCGCTGTTGATCGAGGGCGGTCTGTGGAAGTGGATGGGCCGCGTGGTGGTGGTGTACTGGTGCGTGTCCCGTTTTTCTTATTCTCCTTTGATGTGTTCTCGTTCCGAGTCTCGTTGGCAGTTCGCCGGAGTTGCAGTTGCAGCGTCTGATGGGAAGGGACAAGTCGACGCGGGAGGACGCGGGCGCGCGGCTCGATGCACAGTTTGCGATCACGTCCAAAGTGTCGTATGCCGACTTGGTCGTCGACAACTCCGGATCGCTCACGGATCTTGACGGGGAGGTGATGGCGTGCGTCGGGAAGCTCGAGCGGGCGGTTGGGTGGGGGTGGATGCTGAGCTGGTTGATCCCGCCCGTGGGTCTGTTGAGCGCTCTTGGGTGTTTGACGTGGAGGGCATTTAAGAGGAGTAAGAAGACGAGGCGGCCATAGACGTGAGTTTGTTCGGACTAGGGTCGTTTGGGGTCTTGATAGACGTCTTTTTCAGTCGTTTTTTCGGAAGTCGTGTGGACTGTATTTATTAGTGCGCGGAAGCCTTTTCGTTTAGGTATCCTGCGGTGTTTTGTCCTCTTCCCGTCTTGGACAGTAGCAATTGCAGCGGCGGAACTGATATCACATGAGCGCATGACGTCTGCCCCGGTTCCGGGGATTATTTGCTGGGCAGATACCTTGCTGTGGACCGACAAAGACAAATCTCTGAATTCAGGTATGTCACGTCGATCACCCACTGGCTGACAATTTATTTGTGCTGGAGTGCCAATGGTCGCCGCAAGCGGCCCATAACGTCGGCCTTATAAAACTGCCGTATTATATGGTGTTCCGTGATCTGCCATCTATTATTGTCCGACATAGCCATCCTAAGGATAGCAAAGCGATAGGTCTTACGCTTTGCTCCACTGTGGGCAATGCACCACGTTTGGCGGCTTATATATAATTCAGCGCACACCTCGCTGCTCAACAGTCGCCGTCCCACTGACAACCATCATGTCTGCAGCATCTCAGGTAGCCTTCCTTCCTGAACTGCGCGAAGTAGTGTTCGATTTTCTGGTAGAGCCAAGCTATCTCGGACCACCTCGTTCCGCTACGTACCGTATCCAACCGCCGGATCTGGAGGTCCGACAGGCGCTTTTGGCGCTCGCTCAAACATGTCACACATTCCTGGAGCCATGCTTAGACCTTCTCTGGCGTCGCATGACGAGCTTGGAACCACTTTTGTGGTGTTTTGTCTCTCCGGCGGACGTTTCGGCCGGGAATGCGTTGGTGGGTACACTTATGTTCTCTGGACTGAACTCGTATCTGACACTGTGTAGCATACACCGTCTTCGACGCAATTGGATGCCATTCGCAGGCATGCGCGCCGAATTCAACAGCTCGAGGTCACTCTGGATGACCACGACGCTTCTCTGACGTTCCTGGGGTTTATGATCTTTGAGCCAAACCTCTTTCCAAACCTAAAAGCTCTCGAATGGGACCAGACGCAGTCGTTCAATAACCATCAAATCATGTATATTCAGCCTCTTCTGGGTCCTGGCCTCTTCACGCTCAAGATGACGACAGTCTGGGAAGACGTATCGCTCGCGTCGTTTATGAGGACCTTGCCTCTACGTTGTCCTGGCCTGACTACCATCGAGTTTGACATTCAGCCCCTGTTGCTCGATTACGAGTGGATGAAAATTCTCTCTCAATGTATATGCGCCCTTCGGAACCTAAAGAGCGTCACTCTTGACGAGACTCCCGTGAACGGAGATGTCTTGCAATACCTCCTAACATCTCCTCAGCTTCAGGAGCTCACTATCAACCCTTGGCTAGATTTCGACCTTAGTTTTCTTTCACCTTTAGACGTTCCTCTTCGGAATCTGAAGAAACTATGTCTTACAGTAGTCGCGCTAGCGTCGGTCATCGAACTCCTCCGTCCTGAAGAACAGACCTTTGACGAAGTCACACTGTACTTGTGCAGAGTAGAGCATGCCACGACCATGCATTCTTTTTTCGCCGCGCTAGACTGTCCCCCGCGCGCGTCCACTCTACGGGAGCTCTGCCTCGACGGAACGTCTCAGTTTCCGAGCCCCAGCGCGGAAACGCTGTCGCTTTACACGTTGCAGCCGCTCGCCTCGCACGTCCGTTTGCAAAATTTGACCATCATGCTCGACAACCCCATCTCCCTCAGCGATGACGAACTGCGAGGCTTGGCGTCCAACTGGCCTTTGCTCCGAGTCGTCTGGTTGTGTTGTGGCGGCTGGACAGATGACGTCCACCGTCTGACGTTGAAAGGGCTCTTGTCGCTCGCCGGTGTCTGTCCAGCGTTGCAGCAAGTGGCTTTGACGCTGGATGCTAGGGAGGTCTCTGGTGACGCTGCTCCGGGACTGAAACGTAGCGCGATCACGTCGCTGCTGTTTCCCCAATCGCCGATCGCAGACGCGCCGCTGGTAGCGAGGTTCTTGTTGACCCACTTTCCGTCTGTCAACTCTATCGACCATTTGGAGACGTGTGCAAAAAACAGACGGGATGTGGAGCCGAGGTCGGCGGATGATTGGGACGGGGAACTTTGGGTAAAGGTCGATAGATATTTGTACGACCCTGGTCTGGTGGAGAGTGAGGAGGGTAATGAATCGTAGTCGAGCCTCGGGGAACTTCTTTCTTACGAAATTATGGTATCATATTGTCCTCGTATTTAATGCGATGTTTGGCTTTTTGCCTCCGGGGCATTCCCGAACCTGCGCTGGATAAACAAGGTTATGTATGAAAGTACAACGCAGCCAGAGAACTAGTCGCGTGAGCATGGTTTCAAACAACTGGCGTTGCGGTAGGTGACTCATCTGCAGATCTCGCCCGATATTAAATTAGGGGTCTCACCGGTCTTTCGTAATTGCCACAACCAGACTGAAGCCGACGACCAGTCGGCCGTGGGCACTACGTTGATGGCCACGCGAAATTTATTGGAGATGTTGGTTGCGAGCGAACGGGTTTCTCTCGTCGACGCGTTGCACATCATGCATTGGTGAGATGGTGCGAACAACGACTGTGATAGTCCAAAGTGTGTCCAGCGTCACCATGCGTCGTCCGAATTGGCCAACGACTAAGAATTTATCGAGGGTCGTCGTGACGACACGTATGTAGGTGGAGGACCAACTCGTTCTGCCAAAAGAACTTCAAGAAAGATAATTGAAGTCCGATTCAAGTTATGTAAGTGATCTCCGACTGTGGCACTGATCTCCACCTTCAACGTAAATTACCACAATGTCAGTGGCCAGCAAATTTGACAAAAAACTCGACGCTAAACCTTCCATCGGCTACTGATCTAGCAGTCTATTGTTTGAGACGTAGGCATATACAATTTGAACAGTACGCCCAAACCCTGGTAAAGTGAGAGCAAGACAATGCTAATACTTGACGTGGATAGGTCCCCGGCCTACTTTTATTACCCAGCTTTCTTTACGTCGCGACCTTCCAGACGTCATCATGTCCCCGACTTCTGATACAGCCCACCCCCTCTTCATTCTGGACTTGTTCTACAACGTTCTAGATTTTGTTGTGGAACCATGTGCTACCGCGGTATCCGAACCCGATTATTACTTCCCTGGTGCAAATATTCAAATACTCGACCTCGAAGTACGACGCACGTTAGCTGCGCTCGCTCGAACATGTCGCGCATTCCTCGAACCATCACTAGATCGTCTCTGGCGCAATATGACGAGCTTAGAGCCGCTTCTCTGGTGCTTTACTTCCCGAGAGGAAGTGATGCGCGAGGTATTTTTGGTCAGTGCGGTGTTCCTTTAACTGAAATTTTATTTGACGTCAAATCAGTATTCACCTTCTCGAGCACAATGGGACACCATTCGGCGCTATTCCCACAGAATACAGCAAGTCCAGCTTCTTCAGAATGATGCTTCACATCTTTTCCTCGAAATAAAGCATATGGAGTCCAATCTCTTCCCAAATTTGAAGGTACTAAAATGCGAGAACCGTGACATTTACTTCCATGGGAGCCGTGTCAGTGACCTTCATTTTCACGGGATCACCACCATCGAATCGTTACTTACTCCTGGGCTGGACGTTTTGGATGTTTCAACCTCCGAGCTTGATACGTCTCTCAAGTCGTTTCTGGAGACCTTGCATTCACATTGTCCGGGCCTGACTACTGTCAGGTTTCACATCCGCGGGCCTTATCAGAAAGACAGGACAAACGCTATTTCCGCGTCTATATGTGACTTCAAAAAACTCAAGAAGCTCACTCTTGCGACTTTCGTCAACGATAGTGCCATGGAGTATCTCTTACGGTCATCTCAACTTCAGGAACTGAGTTTCCATGCTCCTTCGTTCCTTCGTATCCCCTCGTATCACCCGCCTCCCAACATCTACGTTTCCATTCCACCCCCCGACGTCCCTCTTCGCAATGTCAAGAAATTGGACCTCAGGATAGATGAACTATGCTGGATTACCGAGCTTCTTCGTCCTGGCGAACAAAACTTCTCTGACATCACGTTCTATCTCCACCAAGTAGAGCTTTCTGCCACCATTGGTTCCTTTTTTACTCGACTTGCATCCCACCCTCGATCGCCTTTGCAAACGCTCTGTCTTTATGCATCTGGTGTTGAAAATCGCATCTGGGACACCCAGCCGCTAACCTTATCACTTGACACATTCCGACCGCTCACCTCGCTTACCCACCTAAAGAAGCTAAGCATCCGGCTGGACAACCCATTTTCTATAAGTAATGAAGAATTAGGGGGCTTGGCCACCAATTGGCCATCACTCGAGGCTCTAGACCTAATTTGTACCCATCGATCCCCAGTTCGTCGTCTTACCTTTGAAGGACTGCTATTACTTGTTCGCGTCTGCCCAACATTACACCATGTTGGTTTGACGCTGGATGGTTGTGAGGTCCCTAGCGGAGTGGCGGTGGGATCGGAGCATAAAACGATCACAAGGTTGCGTTTCCCCAATTCACCGATCATTGACCCTCGTCTAGTCGCAAGGTTTCTGTTGACCTACTTTCCATCCGTGACCTCCGTTGGCACCGCAGATCGCGAGCCATATGGGTATTGGTTCGGTGTTACATTTGGGATAATATTCAGCAACGTCTCTAGCATGAAATGGATAGAGGTGGAAAAATATATGGCGAACCCAAACGAGTTGGAGAGGTCGGAACAGGATGATGATGATAGTTGAGACGCGCTACTGGTTTTATGTATGACAAGCTAATTTTTATTTTCAGTTGCATGATCGATGAACGTCGACGAGCGCTTTGAGCCACCAGCCACATCGTTTGTGGACATCACGCGCCAGGCGCACGCCCCACAACGCTGTGGCTCAAGGCCGCCTTTCTTTTCCTTTTCTTTATCACGGACTCCGCCGCCAACGTTTTAACTCACACTCTTTGTTCTTTGTGCCCACACCGTATATAAGACCGAATGCCACATGTTTCTGCCTCATTCATCAGCAACCTGGTTTTCTCGTCACCTGCATTCTCGGGCTTCGTTTAGGCATGAATCACTTAGTTAGCTCGACCAGCATGCCTCTACTTTACTACAGATTAGATGGCTTTGCTTTTGATCGCATCCTTGATGACGGTAAGCTGTACATTCTAGACGTAACCGATCTTAATCGTCTCTTTCTAAACAGATCCCCAATTCCACGTTTTGACCGTGCTTGGATCGCTTCCCGTCCTGCCAACTTTCCAAACGCAAACTCAGAGCACGCAACAACAATATTGCAGCAGGTGGGTGGGGCGTTCTGGCATCCAGCTTTGGTTAGCTCATTGACGAGTCCGTTTCCAGACTCCCCGCCATCTTACGCATAGAACGGACCTCGTTTCCGCCATCATTTTCTGGTTTGCTATCCGCGATCATCTCCTCAACCAAGTTCATCGCGCAAAGCGACAATGTACGTCGCAATTCTGCTGACTCATGCCACGTCCTTCAACATTTTTACAGAAATGGTCGTTTCAAGCGTGGTTGACACGCAGGGAAGACATCCCAGACGCCAAAATTACTGTGATATTACCTGCAACATCAGTAGACGTTGAACAGGTGCCTGTCCAAGATCTCGTTCGAGCGTCATGACTATGTTCATCTGACGTCGATCGTTCTAGTACACGAAACAAGAGCGTGTTATGATCTCAGAAACGCCTGAGATATACCACAACGTCGTGAGGCCGTACATTCTTGAGCACTCCGTTCCGCAGTGGTACGTGCCACAGCAAAGCTCGCATTGGCCCACTTACGATGCCGATGTCAGGTTTAGAGATGTGCATAGCGGCAGTGGGCATACCGAATATGTCATTTGCCGCACGCCGCATTTCGTCGTCCTTCACGATAAGAAATGGTACCCCTCGAGTTCTCTCTCCAACTTTCAATTCGTCATGGTCGTATCCGACACTTCCGTTCGCTGTCTACGAGATCTCAGAGGCGGACCGGGCGGACATGTTGATCTGTTGGAGGAGATTCGGGACAAGGCATGTAGCATCGCAAAGCGACGATGGGGGTTCGCCAAAAACGAGCTACGGATGTTCGTCATGTACCAGCCGTGTTACTGTACGTGCGCTTTCGTTCCTTGTCTCTGCGGAGGCCGTGATAGTCGGTGTTGTGGCGCTGATCGCGTGGACATATGTAGATCCACTCCACGTTTTCGTCGTGCATGCGACGCCAGACACGATGATGGGTGCGCAAGTTGGACAGGCTCATATGTTGGACGACCTGATCTCCATGGTGCGCATGCGTTGTTTCCCTTTTCCCAGGACGCGTTCGTACTAGACCACGCCTATGCTCCACAGCTGAAACACTCTCCGGACATTCTATCCAAACTCACATTATCATACTCACTCGGCTCGCGACACCCACTCTACCAAGCGATAGTCCTCGGGACCGATTCGGCATCTTCCTAAGCCGGCCGGAGGGTGGCGGGACAAATCTTGGCAGCGCATGTCTACGTATGTCTCTTTAAGAAGCGCCCATTTTTATGACGTGTGCTTTTAGAAACTTACGTCGGTCTAGGGTAGGGTCACGACTTATCGTTAGTTATAGTGTATTATACTGTAAATCTGGATGCTTTGGCTAAATGGGAAGGCTTGAGCCTCATTCCAAACACACCCTCGGACAGCACGTCCGGCATAGCTAATACACCCTATTTCGGAACATGACCTTGGCGGAGGGATCGGCAACAATGACAGTGCCATAAATCAATTCCTTGGGTCGAGCTTTGCCATCTTCCAGCTTGACGTCGTACGACAGCACGAGGTGAGCTAACATCGTTTTGAGCTCGCTGGCAGCAAAGAATCGACCGGGACTAGTCACGCAGGCGTGAGGTCATGTCTGCGGTGCCAGTCGAACGTCAAGGTGACCTTACCATGCGCGTTTTCCGTGCCCAAATGCCAGATATTCTAGACTAGTCGAAGCATATTGATATCTGCTGCCCTCGTCGTCCTCGCTGCGCTTATCAGAGAACCTAAAAGGACTAAATTCATGAGCGTCCTTATAGAGTTCATCGTCTAAGTTGAACTGTCGTGCAGGAGCAGTGACAAATGCTCCTTTGGGTATGAACGTCCCGTCAGAGAAAGTGAAGTCCTTCATGGCCTTGCGCGTCAAGCTCGCTGAATCGGTCATTGTATTTAAAAATCCCCCATAAATTAGATGAGTGAATGACTTACAGGAGGATACCCCGCTAATGCGTTGGCACTCCTTTAAGAAACTGTCTATCTTATGCATGTTCCCTACTGATGCTTTTGACCATCCATCTTTCATCACAATGGATTCCACTTCTTCGCGAAGTGGTTGAATGTAATGAGGGTTCTCTGCCAAATAAAAGAGTGCATGAGCAAAGCTCTGAAGGGCGACACGGTCAGACATAATGAGAAAGGTAAATAATGGACGATGGCATACTATCGAGCTCGTCTATAGGTCTAATGAGACGAAGAACCAAAAAGGAAGGGCAAACGCACGTGAATTGCAGCAAAGTTGATGGATAATAGGCGAAGAGTCAAAAGTCTGATTGTGCGCTCAGGGCCACTGTTGGGAGCTGCATCTAACAACCATGACAAGGCGTCATTCTGTCAAACAATATCAGAACAGGAAGGAAATTACAAGCAAAAGAAGCGAACAGGTTTATCCGTCCAATCTTTCCCATACTCTTCCAGATGTCCCGATCGTTCCTCAATCATAGGACCAAGAAGTTTCATGCCACGTTTCACGCCCCCCGGAATATTAGTCAAGAATTTCACAACAAGGCTGCGAAATATTGACAATACGATAGATGCGTTTGACTGCTCAGACTTACGGTGCTATAAAATCGGGAAATAACTTGAGCATATATGCACCAGACATGACATCTATTGTGTATCGTATGTTGAGGTCTACCCAATCTGGATCTCGACCTATCACTCCATGGTGAGTGAAAACAAAAAATAATAGTATATGTAAGTCATACACAATGGGAACCCAACGAACACCCTGTTGGTTGTTCTGCATACGACTTTCTGGACGGTGTTCAGAGCAGGTACACTTTTCCATTCTGTCTATATTCAGCAGCTTATACATACAGATAAAATAGCATTTCTTGCCATTGCCCCTGAGGTCTAAAACATCACCGAAGGCCACACGGATTTCATCATGAATGACATCGTATAAGCCAGCAAGATTGCGAGTGAGCTGAGAGCGAATGACTTCGCTGTGGTATGAGTTGTGATACAACTCTAGGCCCATGGTATACTTAAATTTCAGTATCTTTGAAAATGATTAGACACTCAAATCATGACACAAAACTTCATGGCATACCTCGCTTCCTACTTCGTGAAACGATAAGACATCCTCAGGAGCTTTTTGTACTTCCTCCAGGTGGTCACGGTTGCTAAGGACGACGACCCAATGAAAGCCATCTAATATCTTGAACGGAGCGGATTTGTACTATAGACGGCGTAGGTTACGTGTCCGTAGATGGATGAAAGATATACATACTTTGTCATATCCCTTTTGCATAGTATTGGTGCCATTCAGTAGCCACGACCCAGGCCAGATGGTTAGTCCGACCTTCGGAATGGTGTCGAGCTGGACGACGACCAGTTAGAGCCTAGTATGTGAGGTTGAAGGGCGTACACTGGGGCTCTTCGATAGCCTAGACATAACAACTAGGGCGGCAGTCATGCCAACGAGAACATATGCGACACGGGACGCATGGTCTGCTGGGAGCAGTCCAGAGACTTGAGAGAGCATCGCAAACATGGGAATGATTGAGCCGCCTGCTGCAATTAAACCCTGGAATTATATGACCGCCGTAATCGGCTTCCATATCAGAATGTTGATCCTGTTTCGGGGTTAACTGCAAGTAAATCATATATAAGTGTGCATTTTGCCTCAATTTGGTACATTTATCTTCAGCGGCGGGGCCGATGTGACGAGTCACTACACAGAGCGGCGTGAATTCCTGCGGGAATTGAACTTTGAGCAAGAATTCAATAAGTACTTAGCCTGAAACGATACTAACTAAAAGCGTCAGCGAACTTGAAACAAAGACTCGTAATTTAAAGAACAGCGACGTCACGTGGCGTCGCCAGTACTTTGCCGTCGAATTGACTTGAACTTTGAGTGCTCGGGCCTGATCCTGAAATAATATTATAGCTAAATTCATATCGATAGGCCATCGCTTTAAAAATACACGTACAGGCGGACTCTGAACTTTGACAAGCCGAATCTGCCGAGAGTTCGCAGAAATTCGCGGGCGCGATGGTCGGTCGGTGGAGTGCTTCATCGGCAAACTGAAATGGGCTTTGGGATGGGCTTCAGTCGTTTTTGTTTTGCGTTAGCCTGTCCTGACCCTTGATTTCCTTTTTTTGCTGGCTGTCCTCCAATCATAACTCGCCATTGAGCTCCGTAATGCTCGTAGAACTTATCGACCAATAGCGTTATTTTTCGCTTTTGCAGATGTTAGACTCAGTTACAGTATCTCACACTTGCAATTCAATCGATCCATACACAGATTCAAATTCCGACTCCGCCTGTGTGTGTATTTTTCATGATTAGGCCTATCGATGTGAATTTAGCTGTAATTATTTTACGAGAGCAAGTAAGTTAGGTGCTATGATATGATGTTAATGTCATTAGTCACTGCTATTGCATCAATAGTGTACCAACTTGAAGTTCTGACGCATACTTACAGGAACGATTAGTCGCCTCAACTGTAAGGACTGCTCGGCGATTGATCTCGCGGCGGCGTGAGAAAGCTGGCCGAAAAAGACGGGAACAAGGGAACTGTAAATGCCATCGGACGAGTCAATAAGTATTCTCTTGCAGTGCCTTACAGCTACAGCTGCGAGCATCCTCATGATCTCAACATTGATTATTTGGAACATACTTGTCACGGAAATAGCTGATACTACACGAGATACATGACGTAACCACATACAGTATTAAACGTACTCTCGATTCTTCATTCGCATGATCGAACAAATGCTCCCACCTGTCTAAGGCTGTCTCAAGCTTGTTCCTTCACCTCATCCAAGTGTCCCATCTCTCTCCTGTAGGGAATCCTATACCCGCCGGTTTTATTCATCACGCCGTTAGGGTCATACAATTCTCTTAGCGTCCCCAACCACCCCAGATTTTCGCCATACAGGTCCTCCAAGGTTGTCGCTTCGGCAAGCGATGTGTTAATCATGTTTGGGAGACCTATAGAAGAGGGTCGTTCCTGGTGGACCTTTGCTTTCAGTGCCTTGAGGGTCTTCTTCATGGTGTAGACCCAGTACTTGTCATTTTTCTCGCCCTCCCAGGTGAAATATACCATGATGGGGCAATTTGGTTTGCCTTTGTCGTGGGGCCAGGCAGAATGTGTCGCATGATCAAACATTGCTCTGTTGAAAGGCCATAGCCCGATGGCAACACGGGTGCCGCCATACTCTTTTATCTTCTCTGCAGCTTGCTAAATATTTGGTTACATCGTTAGTAAGAACAAACCTGGGTAAGAAATTTACATACAGACGATTGCTTCCGGATCTCATCGATTATGCCTGGGGTAAATTCGTCGACCATAACATTGCCCCACCGACCACTTGCGCAATCATGCCTATCAATTGACGAAAACAAGAATAACTATTGGATCTTACCGAGGAAACTGACTAATACCGAGCATTGGTGGTCTGGGACGTTCCTTGATCGTAAATGCAAATGCATTTAGTCCGAAAGGCTCTTTCGAGTTCGAGAAACCGTCTAAAAAGCCACACGTCCCATTATGATAAGATCTATACAGGTCGGCATGCAGGAACGAGGGTTTCGCTTCCTTGTGGCGAGCTAGAGCGACATATTTATTATTTTCCTCTACACGAACCGCAATACTTACTGCTACTGATATGCGGGATCTCTTCCAGTTCTTTGAAAGGGTCTTCAGAGTATTCACCATCATATACGCAATCGACAGTCAGTACCACCTGGGGAGTGAATGATAATATTAATCATTAAATACAGGAAGAAGAATTAGGGCAAACCTCGACGTGGGAAGTACCCGGTTCACTATTATGCCTGAATGCAGCTTCAATGTTTGCCCTATTGTCTTGTTTTGCGATAATGTTGAGGATCGCTATGTTGACATCATCAAAGTGGTCTTTGAATGTGAGCCTAAAGTCCTTAATAACAAGATGAGCATGCACGAAAGATTAACTAATGAGGACAGACCTCGTACTCTCCTTGGTCATGAGCCTTGAGAGTAAATTCTGTGACTATACCGAAGTTATTGCCTCCTCCCTACAAACCAAGTTCATGTCCAGGGAACGTGCCGAGTAGCATTTCCCACGATACCTTGATAGCCATAAACAAGTCCGGGTTTTCTGTCTCGCTTGCTTCTGTGTATTCCCCATTCGGCAGGACAATCTTCACAGCAGCAAGGTTATCTATCCCCAATCCGTATTGGTTTGTCTTGACCGAAAAGCCACCGCCTAGCATCCAGCCAGATAGTCCTACCCCTCCGAGACCAGATCCACCAACGATGTTAAGGCCATATTGATGCAATTCCTGGTATACTTCCTCGAAAAGGCATCCGGCCCCGACGTGTACAAGCTTATTCTTCACGTCGACACGAATCTCATTGAAACGAACTAGATAAATTTGAAGACCTCCGGTGGTTGAACTAAACCTGGGGTTGCTCGAATGGCCACCACATTTGACCTTCATACAGAATATAAAATATTTTGTTATTATGAAGCAGAGTCAGGCTCACCGCAAATGGAACATGTGATTTCGCAATTTCCCGAACCTATGTAGTTCGTTCGCTGTCAAAATTATTGCTAAATTTTATATGTTCTCAAGAACCTACAATCAACTGTAAATCTTCGACTGATCCGGGTTGGATGGCGGCTCTTGCTACTTCCGTGCTGCTTTCATAGTACTGAGTAACACTGGCTCTATAACCACTTCCACCTAGAATAGGGTTCGAAGTAAATTGGTGTATGTGATAGATGAACATCGTCATGATATTGCATACCGTATGGAAAGTACTGAGAATCTTTGCTCAGGGCACATCTGATCCTTGAGATTACGTCTGCAGCTGCAGACACGGAGTCGGTGATCTGTGTAAGGCAGTAGAGGACAATAACAGATGAGAGCGAGACAAATAGAAATGATGAAGAATCGCGTACATGCAGTGACATCGCGACGGCTATGGTCTTTGGTTTATGGGTCAATGGGAGGTGAATGGCGTTCCAAGCCACTGGCCTACCTCCTTTATATCCACTGGAATAACCTAATCCAGAATCCGATAGGTACGGCGTCTGAGCTTTCAGAGGTGGCAGCTTGCATGGTTCTGGTCTGTTTAAGGAACGTTATTCAATGGCACCTTCCATTCCGAACAACTTGACACATTAAAGATAAGAAGTTCGTTCGCTCCATATTTATTCCATCTGGATGTGTATGAATCTTGAGCTGAACATTGTCCATTGTCCAGACTCAGGCTGTGAGCATTGAAATGATCTGTTAGATGATCGAAGACAGCTCGGAGGAACAGGTTGAAGTTCAAGTTGAAACAAAGCGAGTGTGGAGCAAACTCCGAACTCCGATCCGAGGCGGTTGCTCCATCAATGCCGCTGTCATGAACGAACATGCATAGATTTGAATCTGCGCGTGATACACCGCCCCGCTGAGAATTGTGGAGCGGGAGTGGGTATGGCCACTAGCCGACGCTATGTATGTGACCTATGTAATAGTCAGATGAGACAATCAAAACGCGACATACACAGGATTTATGGATCCGTCGGAAGAGAAGTTTGATACATGCATACCACATGGATCATCATTCCCTCACACTGCGGTTAAAGCGGGGGAGCTCAGCGCCAAATTACTCAATATGTTTATCATTCTAGAATTCCAGAACTCTAGTGGGAATCCTGTCACAGGTCCGCTCAACAAGAGCAGAGAGTAATGTAAATTGGAGTGCGAACGCCCGACTTGATCGGTTCTCCCCTTGGGAAAGGGGTTACTTGGTATGTCGCGCTTTCGTACATAGATATGAGAATAAACAAGATGGGCGCAAAGCATGTCGTAAATTGCACCCATATCTGCAAGTCGACGAGGGATGATAACTGTCACGTGCAATATGTTGAATAATAAATACCCAATGTCTGGTTCTAGCCAGCCCCGGATTTCGGGTTCATCGTACGAGGGAGTGCTATTAGCTGTGGCGTCAGAGAGCGAAGTTCACCTCTTCAACACACTTCTTACCTCATCCTGAAAGCACTCTTCCACGGTATTAACAGATATAGTCAGGGGAGAATTCTGACGAAATGATAAGGTCATGTTCACAATATTCCCCAAGTAACTTACTTATATCATGGCCCAAACACAACACCGTTTACGGTGGACTGCGTATCGTAGCTGGAAAAAGAGAGTGACGGATCATCGTCAGCCCAGCTGTTTCTCAATCCAATACGTGCATTCAGGGTGGCAAGTAGGCAGTTTCCGTACACTGTGAACAATGCATTCATAAAATTTCCCATCCCCAGAAAAGGACGTACGCCTGCCAATGCAAAGAAAGAATGCCATGTAGATAAATGCGTGTGGTTTCACAATTATCTGCAATGAGGCAATCATCAAGGAGCGATCTTTGATGCACTCAATGATGCTTACAGATATGAGTGAAGCAAAGGCACAAATACTGTCATACCGTCAGCGATATGCCTCGATCATGTGACAAACTTACCTAGTTAAAAGACTAGAATTAATTGTGAACACTACCTACATAGATTCGTCCATTACCGAACGATCCTCCCAAACAAGGTCACCTACGAGCTTGTTGATCAACGTGTCAGATCTGGGACAGAGTGTTTAGAAATATGAGAACTTAATGCACGGAAGCACTCACTTGCGGGTTCCAGTTCGTGATATCCACAACAAGAAACAGAGCAACATGGCTAAAAGGAGGTCCCCTGATGCAGCGAGCGCGTTGATCGTCACAGAAAGGTCCTAACAATATTGTTGGTGAGCTGTTCATCCCGGTAGGCCATTGTATCCTTACTTTCAGAGTACCAAGCTGTGTAAATGTCTCGAATCGCAGACTAAGTGTTCACCGACACAATGCTGATGAGAAGTGAGTAGGACGCAGTGATAGAAACTTACGCTTTGACACCGTAAACTGCAGTGTCATTGGCGTTAGTGATATTTGTGAATGATGGTGATTGCGACATACTAATGATCGTGACTATGTATCAGGTAAGAAATCTCAGTGCACGAGGTGTGAATTTGAGAAGGTGAAACTCACCTAATTCAGCAAGAGCAAAAATCATCTAGAAGACAGATCAATTAAGGAACCAGATCGCTAACAGGCACAACTCACAACTAAACCGGTGGCAAGCCACCTCTTCTTGCTAACTAAGAAAAATAAAACACAATGAAATGATCGATCAGCGAACTAGTAAGACATACGTCTATAAACACGCATCGCTAGGAAGCATTGAACAATGAACGCAGTGATTCCCTAGTATGTAAGGTGAGAAGGGAGGAGCGGCAAAATAAAACAATTGCATACAATGAAAAAGACTTGAGCCTGAGACATGACGAGTCAATTCGATCAACGGAAGAAAACCATAACATACAATCACGCTCCTGGAGGGAAATGAACATGAAATTTTTGCGAACGAGGAAGCCGCTCACCAGACTATTCTTTCAGTTTGTTCGTTATCCCCGAAAAAAGTGATGAGATACGTATAACCTTTCAATAGATACATATATGTTCATCTGCAAAGAACGGTTCACTTACCTGCGTGCGTAATCAGAGCCTCATGACAAGTTTCGGAGACAAGGATGCCAGCGACCTGCAATGTAAAGTTAGAGGAGGACAAAACGGAAATTGATAGTCCACGAAAACTAACGAGAAGCTTGATGTACCAGCGGTCCAAAGGATAATTGGTAAAGTAGTACCATGTCTGCACGCAGGTGACTAGTGTTCGCTTGAACGACGCGACAGAAATAAAAAGTCAAATGGCACAAACATCCGTATAAACTATGGGAGAGGAAATGAGTATGACCAGAAAACCCAGAATACGTGTCTGCTTACGCCGTGGCAACGATGACACCGATCAATGCAGCACCGAAACTGCAGTTGATAAGGTGGTTGAACAGAGAGAGGAAGAGACAAACGTACGTATCGCCCAAAGCCACCATTTCGGGGAGCAGTTAAAGGAATGAGTGGGCGTGATGATCGAACAAGAGTCTATCGGCTTGGAAGCCACTGCGATATGCACGTTACAAAGAAATGTTGATAAGGTTCTGAAGGAGAATCGCGGTTATTAAGAGACACCTCGGGTTCATGTCATGCTTCGAAGGGATCGGTCAGGGTTAAGAATGTGACCAAGCACCACTGAGTCCTTCAGACTCCCTGGCGAGCGCACGGGCAATAATATGACGCAGAACTACATGTATAGCAAAGTCCCACAAGGGTGTGCCGGCATTGTGCAACATCGACGACGGAACGAGCTAGACTGGTGACTCGGTATGGCATGCTGGTGAATTGTGGCCGGTTGGCCAAGCACTGCAAATGACTGGAGTGATGCGGCAGGCCTCTTTTTCTCCTTTCAGCGCGTCGGCTTAACTTATCGGTTTCCAGCTCCACACGGCGTTGCTATTCTAACAATGCCAAGGAGACGCTCAACAAATCCATCAATAAAGTTGGAGCAACCAGCTTGGTTTGTGGCGTGAAGACAACGTACTTACAACGAATACATTCTAAACTGGACCATCGGCGGTCATCGGCACCCTTGTGGCTGGTCATGTTCACGAATAGAGGTGAAATGGAGGCACGAGGTACTAGAAGTCTGCCTTTGAGGTCTTCGCCCCAAGGGGCCTTGTTCTCGCTAGCGTCGTGTTTTCGTGCCTTTCTATTGCTGTAAATTTAGAAGTCGCAGATATTATAATCCGTGGTAGGTAACTCTTACGGATTCAGTGAGCAAACTTGGGGAGACTCTGTGCTGTTGAACCTTTTGTGACTTCAAGGATGTGGATGCGCGAAAGTTTTGTTCATGTTGTCTCCCGGGACGCGCTGTTCAAAGCGAAGGCCAATTAGTACAGGAAATTGACACATGCTTGTGGTTTTGCCACTACACCGGTCCGTGCTCGCTTTGCATGCAAATCAATTACGCCCCGATAATTCTTGTACTCGTCTGTTGACAACTGTCATGGTGCAGACCAGGCGAACGACTCGGTTGGCTACGCAAGACCAGCCTCAAAACACGATTGCTCAACCATCGACGACAGACGAGCATACGAAACGACCCCAGAAACGCGCAAAAGTGGGACACCAGCTGGGCGCTCGAGTCGCATCGACAATAGCTGCTGCCAGTGTCGTCAGTATTGAGCCTCAAGAGCGCCGTGCGCGTGAGTCGATGCGGTTTTGGGAAGATGGCAACTTGACGACTCCATATAGAGAATAAGACGGAGTTGACGCCCGCAAAACGACCTGGAAAAGCGCATGCAATCCCCGAACCATCCGACTTTGTACCACGCGTGCCCTCCGCATGGAAAGTTGGCGCCCACGTCTCTGCGGCAGGGGGCGTAGAAAACACGATCATAAATGCGGCGCGCGTCGGGTGCGTTCCCTTACTCTTTTTTCAGCGTTCTCTGTCATGATGACACTTTAGATACTTCCACACAGGGCTAACGCGTTTGCTCTGTTTGTGAAATCGCAACGCAAGTGGGTTTCCCCTGCGCTGAAGGACGGACACGTTACGTCTTTCAAGGCGCACATGGACAAGCTTGGCTACGACCCGAAATATGTTCTCCCCCACGGAAGTTACTTGATCAATCTTGCAAACCCTGATGCGTGAGTATCATTCCAGGCTAGATATTCATGCATCATTATTATTTTAGGGTGAAACGTGAAAAATCATATGAATGTTTTCTGGACGATCTACAGCGGTGCGAACGACTTGGGTTGATGAATTATAACTTTCAGTGAGTTGGATATGTATCGTTTTCTGCTAACAATCTCCTTATGCATGTATAGCCCGGGCTCCACTGTGGGGAATGCAACAAAAGAAGAGTCGATATCTCTTATAGCCCAGTGCTTGAACAGGGCGCACAAGGAGACCCCGTTTGTGACAACTGTCATTGAGAACATGGTCAGTATGCCGCGTCACCTTCACTTATTCACTGATCTTGTCATAACCATACATGCGATGTATTTTTACTAGGCTGGTGCCAAGAACATCATAGGGTCTCGGTTTGAAGAGCTACGGGACATCATTGAGCAGGTTGTGGACAAGTCCAGGGTCGGAATTTGTCTTGATACATGTAAGTACATCACAGAGGGTACATGGAACTGTTGATGCAACTATGAACAGGTCATTTGTACGCAGCTGTAAGCCATTTCGTCATCTTGTTTGAGATAAATATCGATATGGTCGGATGTCACGTAGGGCTATGATATTGCTACGAAAGAGGGTTGGAAGTAAGTTCTGTAGTGATTTATACGGAGTTCTTTTCTGATTACTCGATACGGCAGCGAAACGAGTAAGTCCAAGTACCACCAGTCATAAACCTATGTGGACCTGTCGATAGTGGGAGCGTTTGACGAGCAAGTTGGACTTTCATACCTCCGGGGGATGCATCTCAATGACTCCAAAACACCTCTCGGATCAAAGAAAGACAGACATGAGAATATCGGGCTGTACGTTGTCACCTGCTATCGAATGATCATTTGTGCTAATTTATTCGCTGTTTATTCTAACCAACTCATTAGAGGCACTCTCGGACTCCCGGCTTTTCTTACTATTCTCTCGGATCCCCGGGTTCAAAACATTCCTCTTATACTTGAAACACCCTCTTTTGAGGCCGTGGAGATATGGAAGTGTGAGATAAGCGTGTTGAATAAGCTAACTGAAATGGGGACCAGATCTGCGACTAATACGGACGAACAAGAAGAGAAAGAAGAAGACATGTTGAAGGAGTTGAGGAGCGACATTCAGACCGTCGTAAGCTCCCGCGCTGCTCAAGGCTGATGCTGCAGCCCTTCACCTGTCCATCCGTAAAATTTCTACATATGTAAAGATAAGGACGACGAGGTTCAACATATGCACTACCTGGGGTGCAGACACTCTTCCACTTTCCAAAGATCCCAATTGTGATAGCATGCCAGTTCGAGTCCAGAGGTATCGTCGAGGGAAACCTGCGAGACTCAGACATGTGAGACCCAAATAAACATAAGACAAACACACTTTCTTGCAATGCACCACGGTGTCCCGCATGTTTCAAGTCCCATCTGTATGGGCAACTGTCATGTCCAGTGAACGTGCTTTTCCTAATTCACAACGCATCTGAGCATGAGTTCCTCCACCATGGCGCTAATATCTCACCTTTTGAAGAACACGTGATCAGCAGGAAAACGCTTCGAGCCTCCGATCGTGAAAACGAGGACCCGATGGTGTGCCATCGATGGGCACACCTGACGATCTCGCACATGCCTCCGGCACCTCCGCACAAGGCCCGAAAGAGATCCGAGTTTTGGTGCGCATTCGAGTCAGGTATTGGCCAGTGGAAAGCACGACGATCATCTCCAATACATTATCGATACCTCGGGAACGATCGACTTTTGACTTGAGGCAGATCGCTGGGGAAGATTTACCGAGACCGTACACCGTAGCTGGACGAGAAGAAGGAATGCAACGGCTAACTTCCACAGCAGCACTGACAGTGCCGCCCAGAGAGACGCGGCCCACCAACAACCGCCCATGTTTGACCGCCGGTATACACCCTTCGATCCACTGCATGCCCGCACCAAGGGTCATAGCTGTACAAACGGGTACGTCAGCCGACGATACCATCAACCACGAACCCTCGTACGTTTGGTTCGTCGAGACTCCCTGCACGTCATCATATTTAGCGTTCATTATGTTGGGCCCCGCGCCATGCTCTGCCCGACTAAATTATGCCTGTGCATATCGCCATCGCCATCACATACGTCATAATCTTTGCACGCGACTCACCCCGTGTTCCTGACGGCTATTTTGAGACCGTGCTCAACGGGAAACGCGATCGTACTTTGCACGTCCGCCACAGAGCGCGCATCGACAAGCATCCCAGTTGGCGAGTTTCATCGATCGGCGCGCCAGGTGCAGTCGCCCAAGTTGTAGTTGATGGCTGTGCAGTTGTCTGAAGGGTGCGCTTCGAAGGGGGGTAACATGGTCAGGCGAACGGGTGGGCCAGGTCGCTGGTAGACCGAGCGAGAGCCGAAGAAAATGCGCACACCAGGAAGATGACGTTGAGAAGCCATACAAGTTGTTCTACTGTGGGCGTTGCGACAAACGTGCGTTTCGTCGTCGTGCACGGCGCCAAAGGAAAGCTCATGCCAAGACCCTGAGAAGCTTACAGCAGATTTCAAGAATTAGGTATATGCACAGCCACAATGCAGCTTTTGGACTTCGGTCGACATCATGTCCGTGTTTTCTCGAGGAACTCGCTCACTCGCACCACGTCGTATTCTAATATCCGACCGACGCACATATGCAACTGCTACTCATATTCCACCACCACCACCACCTCCGACAGTGGAAACTCCCGTGGAGACCTTTTCCGCCCCATCCAAGCCCAAGCTTTACTACACCCGACCCCCTCGCCGCGACGACTTGCCCCAAGTACAGGTATGTATCGCCGTCTCGTGCAAAAGCAAGTCGTGGGCACTGATCTGATTCCTCCCAGAAACGATGGCCATACATTCTCACATTCGCTGCGCTCGGGATATCCGGATGGGCTGCGTTCCTCCTTGTTGCCATGAACCAAGAGCGTCTCTCCAGTTCCGTCGTACGCCAGATACTGCAGACAGCGCGGGACGACAAGGCGTTGCAAGCCGTCTTAGGCGACGCTATCCGGTTCGAGCCAACGTGGTATCTGAACGGCGACCCCTGGATCAGCGGTTCTGTTCGTGCATACCCTTTTTCTCTGTTTTTGTTATGTATTATTATTGTCGCGTCGATGCTGATGGTGCCTGTGCTGGGTAGATAAATCTCCCACAGGGAAGCGTCGACTTGAGTTTCCGGCTCAAGGGTCATCGCGGTGCGTCCAGCTTTGCTCCGAGTGCGAGCAGTCTTGGTGATGAGTCGTCGGCAGGAAGCGGCACGCTCTATTTTACGAGCATTCGCAAGGCAAAAGGAGAATCGTTCACGCCTCGTACGTGTTGTTTCGTCGCATCAGGGTCCGAGTTTACGAGAACTGTGTAGTGCGATTCGTGGTGCTCTGTGATGATGGCAGTGTCATCCACATCGTACCGCAGTTGCGATGAATTCATTTACAAGGCTTTGGTCCGTTGCTTACAGCCGAGAGCACGGCTGTACGCTTAAGAAAGTGGGTCGATGAGCTGCTGACTGATAGTGGGCAGTGCATGGCAGTTCAAAAAGGCCCTGAGCCTGCGGAATCATTCATGAGTTACCGTACGTTTCAATAGAATGGCGAGTCCCATGACCTCTTAATGGCGGGAATGGCAAAGCTTCACTATTTGAGCGAGTAAGATTACGTCTTGCGGCCCCAAATTCCGCAGCCTGATCCGATGCACTGCATGGGCATATAAATGGAAGTAGATTCCTACCGGTTTGCTCAAACCAACAATCATCATCATGGACAACACCAAAGTACTAACAATCGGAGGGTCGAGGAACATTGGTTACCTATCCTCTGTGCGACTTCTTGGTATGTTTCGTCGCCCGGGGTCAGTAGATGTCACTGAAAACGGTCAACAGACTTAGGGGCTACGGTGACCTTTCTCTTGAGAAGAACCAACGTATTTGACGCCGACGAAACGATTCAAAAGTACGTTCGTACTGGTAGAGCACGACTTGTTCAGGGCGATGCACTCGTCAAGGAGGACATCCAACGTGCATGGACGGCAGCCCAGGGAGAGGACCGTCGACCCGTCGACTTCCTCGTGTTCACCGTCGGTAAGCCAAATTAACCTCGTCCGAATTGCGCATACCGACGCAGGCAATAGGCGGAACACCCCACTTTGAGCTCAGTAAAGGCTTCGTTATCTCGCCCCACAACCTTGTGAGCCGATCGATGCTCAACTGCATCGAGACGCTGCCCACGCCCCGTCCACGCATTGTCGCTGTATCATCCAACGGGCTCACACACGTGGGACACTCCAAGCTCCCGTTGCTCTTGAAACCGGTATACAGTTACTGCCTTGCTATTCCGCATGCGGACAAGTGTGGCACAGAAGAAGTGCTCGCACACTGCGCGGGGTGGGAGTGGAAGGCGGAGGATCGGTCCGTAGAGGGGGTTCTACCGGCAGATTGGAAGGCGAGCGCCAGTTTACCGGCGCCAGGCTCATTCAAGAACATCGCGGTGATAAGGCCAGCGCTATTGACGGACGGCGAGTGTCGGGCTGATACGGTGTCGACGTCGACAAAGGGACCGTACAGGGTCGGTGAAGAGGATCTTACGGGGATGTGGACTGTTTCGAGGAAGGACGTTGCACATTTCGTGGTGGAGGGTGTGATGAAGCATTGGAACGGATATGAAGGGAAGCGGGTCGGTATTGCGTACTAACTTAAACTCGTTCATCGGACTATACTGTATATGCCTATAAAAGGCTTTGCATAAGTAACATTTAATTATTAATTGTGCTCAAGAGTCAAGTCTATCATTTCTCACTACTGTTCAACGTTTCTCAAGAAGCGCCACTACCCGCACGACCGTCCGAGAAGACGTGACATGTGATATTCTGTGACTTCCGAAAACCAAACCGATGATCTTGTTGGTAAGTTGTTTCCGTGACGTCGGATGACACTTACGCTACTTGAATATTTCCGTCTACGCCCTGCGGCAGTCATGGTTGTTATTTGATAATAACCAGACCGCGTGCGTTTAACAGTTGATAGTTCTTTCGGCTATCATGTCAGGCTCTGCGGGGAACGAACTAGTGCGAGTCCAAATCTTTAGTGGCGGCTTCATCGCGAGGCGATCGCTTCGCCAAGGAGGACAGGAGACCCACCATCTCTTGGTCGCGCAACTACAAACTGTGTATGGTCGAATATACATGATGCGGAGCAGGCCTTGACTGGGCAGGAAATATGGAAGACAAACGGAGTTGCAGATTGAAATAATCATATGGTGATCGTTCAAAGCCGGTATAGCCGAGAACTTGCGCATATCTGTGTCTCGCTTACTGAAGAAAAGGAACATAAGTATTCTTTTATTTGAAGCTCCGTTTGGGCCGTTGCATTTCCAGACTCCCTGAGGTAGAATCATGCATTCGTGAGTCTTGAAATGTCTACAAACGGGCTGATTTCTAATACTGAGTTGCTCTATCAGACGTTTTTGGAGCGATTAAATATTGAGTTTCTGGCCAGAACCCTCCTCGCCGCTACTGTCATTCGAATAGCTATGGTTCACGCACGTAGCCTCAAGCTCAGATTTTTAACAAGCCAAAATAACGTTAACTCCACGGTATAAAAATATAAATACACAGTAGAACTCACATTTCCGTTGAACACTCCAGGGTTGTACGTCCGTTCGAAGTTAATACGCAGCTTTCTCTCCTCCTCCCCATTCTTGCTACCCTTATAGTAGCAATAGCTTCTCCTGTGCGTTTTGGTTTTGGTTTTTCATCGTACTGCAACCGTGTTTGCTGACGGTCATAGGTGCCCGAGGGTGCCGCTGCTCTGAGTGGAACATTTGAAGTCGTATGTAGCGTTTGGGGAGCGGACGACAGCCAAACGATTTCAAACACCTTGCCAGCTCGCACATGATCGTGTAATACGCTAAGACGATCGGTCTATATGAGGGTGTGGAGTTTTTAGTACTTTCTTTGCTCTTTCTCTCAAGGCATCATATGTATACTTTCCAAGTTGTGCTGTCCACACTGTCCCCGTTCGTGCTTGTATTGCAAAATCGATCTGGGCCGCAGCATCGCCTCTAGCTACTCATGGGGTATACCGTGTGCACAGACGATCATGACAAGTGACATCCGGTGTCGTGTCATAATTGCAGAATGAGGCTTTACCTATGTCATGGTAAGGCAGTACCACTTATTGTGAGGACTCTCAATCCCCACCAAACAACCCTTACAGGCCTGATAACACATCATCTCGGTCTCGTCCGATACGCCGATCATAAGCGATCGGCCGAGAAGCAAGGCGAGTGGTAAGTACCCTTGATGATCATTACATGATCAAGGAACCCGTCGACAATTGAGGTAATTTCCCCAAAAGGCAAGCCTATAGTCGGCTGAGGACAGTCGACGTCAACCAGTGAAACCGGAGTTTTCCAAGTTCTTTGCACGCAACTGCGGAATCAGAAATTACATGCGAGTCTGATATCGCTTCGCTAGCTTTGTGTGGGTTGGGAAAGTCATAGTGTCGTTTGGTAAATACTCTTGTATTTCGCTTCCTCTCGCAATGCGAACAACGGATACATATCATTCATCTATACGAGCGTACCAATTCGTAGTATCGTTACAACACATCAGAAAGCCTGCCTTTCATCACATCGTATCGTATCCTAACCAGTCGTCGAAATTCGTTTCCAATCGTGCCACCGCCATTCCACGTCTTATCCGTCATGATGTTGATGTTTTCAGTAAAGCTCGAATGCCCGCTGAAAAACATGGTTCTTGCTAATCCCACGAGTTTTTCCCTCCACGGCACGTGTCATCGCCCAGACGTACCCAAGCGCTCCACTCGCCTTCCTACCGACGAAATTCTGGAACGTCTCTTCGATAAAGTCATTGAATGGAATCTTCCCCAATCCAGTGACGATATTCCATGTCTTCAACTGATCTTCGAGGGAGATCATGGAAATGTGGTGTAGCATCGTCAAGGAGAGACGCTTCCCGACCACAAGACCCGCTCCGCCAAGCAGCCATTTGAGCGGATAGCTGCCCTGGACGAGGAGTGTGTGGTCCAAGAATCGGTACCACTTCCATCCCTCCAAGTCTTCTAGCAATATCAGGAACCGTTTGGGCAGCCATTTCTCGGGATCATGTCCAAGGATGACAGCAATGGCGGTGCGAGCATCGTAACATGTGTTGATAAAGGTATATATCCCGGACCATGGACCGGCGGATAGAATGTGTCGTATGGGGAACGGGAGAGCATCGTCAGAGGTGGATCCACTCGAGGGATCTCCGTCGTCTTTGGAAGATAACGAGCGGATGGCAATGTGGAGGATGCTGTTGACGAAGGAGTTAACCGCCGGGGACAGAGAAAATCCTTTGGGATCGGTTCGACCAATCTCGCTGGAAGAGTACACCTTGTGTACCCAGTCCCAGTTGTAACCGCGCAAGTCCGTGGCAAGATCAAGCGCGTCCATCAAAGTTGGTGAACGCTTCACAGGTGATCGGCGCTGTGCGAGCGGCTCTCTCGTCAATATCCAATCAAAGGTGCGGGTGACTATGAAAATCATGAAAAACTGTGTTCGGGAATGGTGAGTCCGGCATTCGACCAAGGCTAGTTACACTCACCGTAAATGAGGAACTGTGATATTTTTCATCGGGTTCGCTGAGCGACATGTCTACAAAGACCGCTGCACGCAGCGCCAACAACATGATGATCGGCCATAAAGCGACACGAACAGCGTAAGTCTTCGGGGAAACGGCCAACGCCGCCATGATGAAGTATCCGAGCATGGGAGGGAGGACAAATTGTACAAAACTCATGACGGTGACGGGAACTTGGGGAAAAGAAAAAGAAGTAGCCAACATGAAGATCGTTGAGTAGGGCGTTAAACAGAAAGATGAAAAAAAGGAGGAAGCAACCTTTTGTTGCGGGGTGCTCAATGTCAGATATGACCGTACCGACTTATATACCTGACCGTTATCTCTCCCTTTCCACATCCATAATCGCCGTGTACGACTGCACAGCCCATGCACTAGTGATTACAACATTGCAGGAAGGACCCTACGCCGTGCTGTAATCATTGCACTCACCGAGCGTCAAGGTTGACTGATCGTTACCCTCTTTCTGTTTTCATGTTTCAAAAGTGCGCCTCCATTTAGTCACTGTATTGCATGGCTTCATTGTCGTGGCATCCAAACATATTGTCCCGACCAAGAGCTGAGCAGCACCGTTAAATATTAGAGGGTGGGTTGTCATCGTCCGATTCATTGGTACATGACTCGTCTTGATTTGAATGCATTGCCTTGACAGGGCGCGCTTTCCCCACACGGATTAACACGTACGTTGTGGTTGTCTAATGCGTGGAAAGGAGGACAATGACCGCGACAGTCATGACAACGGCGGAGCCCGTTGACTCTCGGACGTCTTGATCCGATTACATAAGGTAATAGTCGAAAAGATGAATTGAAGGCACACTTGCAATGCAACCTATCCTCGACTTGTCATGCCGTCCTGCCTGAGACAACCGTAATGAACACGGCAGATTCGGGCAGAAGGACCCTCTATGCAGCTCTTCGGTCTCCATTTGCATAACGGTTCGCCGTGGAGATAGGGGTGTTAAGTGGAAGATCTCGTAGGATTCAAGAAGAGGCCAGCTGTGAAAAACTCAGGTAAGTCCGTCATTGACACGAATTTTGAGGGAACTAGGTAAAAGTAGTCATTAGCGCGCGAGGGCTTGGAGAAGCGAAGCAGACCGGTTGCGCGATAGGATGTCTTACTCGCCAGAGCCGCAGTCACAAATGGCGGGTACCCATCCCTTTCGCCGTTGACGTACTTTGTACAGGCGTCGTTTTCGGCAGGTGAATCGACATCGGATTGGCAATCGCCATCGTCATCTTTGACCCTCGAAGCAGGATTTCTGGTATGTTTCTCGCGGTCGACCCGTCCCGTGCGGTTCTACTTAACCAAGGTCAGCGTGGGCCACCGAACGTTGCATTTCCACACGCAATGCTTGCAGTGTTGCGTATTCAATGCAGGTCAAAGGCATGTCAAACGCTCCTGATCTTGCGAATTCGTTGTCTTCCTCGTCCTTCCCGTCCACCTCCGGAACGATTCTATGCGCCATCATCTCAAACCCGACGACGATGAGCAGATCAAGTGTCTGTTGATCATGGCAATGTGGTGTAACACCCCAAAGGAGAGGAAGGCCCCGATTATAATGCCCTTTCGATCAGGAATGCGATTAGATAGCCCTGAAGAGGATATATCGGACAGAAACGTCACGCGCCACGGTGCGATCTGTCGGGGATCTCCAGTTGTCCCAGAACGAGCACTGCAAGCATTGTGAATCATCATCTGGATGAACGCGTAGATCTCCGTGAAGCCAAACTTCTCGTAGACTCCGAGGGGATCGTTCGAGAATATCATAAATCTTGTCTGGCTGGGTTCGATGCTCTGTCAGTCGTACACTGGAGATTTGTTGCTTTGTCTCGCAGCTAATACCCGTTGACATAAACGAGATTGATATTATAAGTATCGTGTATGCGGTATCTTGCTCTCTTATTAGACAGACGGGTACAGGCGAAGATCAACCACATACAAGGACATCCTCTTCTACACAGCGGAAAGGCAACAGCGGATCGCGACCCAATGTTACCCCCCGACCCCGTGAGCGCGACGCCGGCGAGTCTGTGTAGTAAAAGACCTGTTCGTCAACCGAGTGTGCTTGATTCTCTTCACATCACTGATGAATGTGTGCCAGTCTTTATAGCTTCCCTTCAACTGGTCGCGTACCGCTCCTGGTAGCTGTTCCCTGACAATCCAAGTCAACCAATCGCTGTCCTCTATTTTGGCAATTCTGGCGAGCTGCCAGGCCCTGTCAGCCCACGCCACATGGCTCCACACGTCCTGCCCTCCTACGGTGACGGTTTTCCCAAGATCAGCGTCCGTGAGCTCCAGTTCGAGTAGCTCTCGCTGATAGTCAGAACTGGTCTGGAAGGCTCGCTGGATGGGGGGCCATTGCTCGTTGAAAAAGTTGACGAGGGAATCCCAAGTAGACACGACCTCGCTGGCCCTGAGCTTGCGGTACCAATCGTCCGCGACAGAGCCCGCAAAGAGATAGTCGACGAACGCCTCTACGCGTTCCGCGTCGTCTTTGATTCCGAGAGCCCTGAAGAGCCTGTTGAGGCTTTTGATAAACTCTTGTGGGTTTTCCGAGCTCCTCCAGTCGCCATGGAAGCTAGTTATCGGTTCGCACCGCACGATGACAGTACGAGTGTGTGTGGTAGTTACGTCGGTTTGAGCTGTGGATGAGTCTGTCGCTGGTTGGGGTGAAGCCACGGTGTCCAGCGACATTTTGGTAGCGTGTCAACCTTTGATGTCGCTTGTGAGCACCACCACACCAACTCAGCATGTGCCTCCTTCGACGCCTTCTCGCAATCCAATAACCCTGCGAGTACAAAAAATACTACGGACGACGTTCACAGATTCAGCAACGACAGAGGCACTGCACACCCTCTCGCGTTTATACACCACACCGCCCGCTTCCGTCGGTGCTTCTCTCGCTCAGAAATCAGAACAAGACGCGGACGCAGACGACGACGATGTCTGGAGCGATCTAGACTCTGCGGACGCTGCACCCAGAGATGGTACACCAGCGCATGCGGACGTTTCCAACGACATAGCAGCGCGCGTACGGAAGAACCTCCACAGAGATCTCGAACACAAGCTCGCCGAGGGTAGCCAGCATTTCTTGAACGCGTTCGGAGCGGTCGATCAAGTATGATGATAACTCTCCCGTTCATCCCGGCTGATACACATCTCCGGTAGAAACTAGACGAACTACAGAAACTCGTGTCGGATATGCGACGGCACTGCGACGATGCCGAGGCTCAGCTCAAGTTGACCGAGGAAACCAGCCGGTCGTTGCTCGAGCAAGCGGAAAGTCTGAGATACGAAAGGTGGGTGTTCAATTTCCCTGCGAGCAGCGCTCGTTGACGTCACTCAAGGCAGGAGGTGGAGACGCGAAAATCCATCGTATTGCTGTTTCTCGACCATTTCACGCTCAGTAACGAAGAAATCGAAGCCATTACGTCGCGTGATATTTCGCTTGGTTCGCAGTTCTTCTCGGCCATGAACAAGACGGATCGGATTAGAGGCGATTGTAGAGTGCTCATGTCTGGAGAGGATGGTCCGACCAAGGCCGGGTAAGCCATATGTTCTATCGACGTTCTCTTGTGGTTTGACCTTTGCTCGCATAGGATGGATATAATGGCCACGACGTCATCCTATCTCGAGCAAGGTTACGACAAGATCTACCGTTCGTTGTCGTTCGAATTCCGCCGGATAGGCAGGGAGAGCCAACTTGAAGTCAGTCCGGTGATGTGTGAAGCTGTCCGAAGGCTTTCACAGCGACCCGAGCTATTGTCGTAAGTTCCATATTTTCCACTTTCAGCCGCAATTATCGATCAAGTCGCCCAGGGATGCCCTCGTCTTCCTCTCAGAGGCGAGGCAGAGCACGCTTCTCACGTATTTCGTAGATGCTTTGACCCGTGGTGGACCTTCTGGACTGCCGCGACCCATTGAACTGCACGCCCACGATCCTATTCGATACGTTGGCGACATGCTTGCATGGGTTCATCAAGCGATAGCCGCAGAATGCGAGTTTCTGGAAAGCTTATTTGGTTTGAACGGTCAGGTTCGCATGGTCGGAGCCACACGATCGTTCAATGGGAGCGAAGAAGAGGAATGGGTGAAAGAATTGCTGAATTCTTCCGTGGGTAAACTTTGCGTACCACTCAAGGTGAGGAAACGTTTTGAGGCATACAATCGACCTCGGTGTCGCTTGCAATTTTGGCTCACGAGTTTGCTTGCTTGAAGATCAGAATCCTGCAAACCGTACGCGCCCAGGAAAGCGGTATCCTGTCTTACAAGATTGCAAATCTTTTGCAATACTACATGCTCACCATGCAACGGACAATCGGAGAGCAGTCTGTACTTTACCAGACCCTCCAAGAGTAAGCACTTCTGTTGTTTGAAGACCAGACGAATGAACGAGAGTCGTACTCTAGGATTACAGAAGTCAGTTACAAGGTCTTTTTCGACTCGATAGAGGCCCAAGGACGTGCCCTGCATCGTATTCCCTTGGTTCGTTGGCCTATCGAGCTGGTCTGCCTTTCAAAATTGACGGCCATTTATACATTCCATAGGACCTTGACGATCCGTCGCTTTCTCCGCCACACTCCGTTATCGACCACGCCCAGCTTTTGCGTGAAATCATGCAAGTCTACGACTCCTCCCTTCTCAGCGAGGGTTCATCTGATCCCGCGGAGGCAAGCACGGGGTTCCGACGTATCCTGGACGTTATGGTCGACCCTGCAGTCACCATGTGTACTGCCGCGGCTGAAGAAAAAACGAGGCTGCGTCCGAAATGGGATCGTGCTATCTTTGTATTGAACTGCCTGGGCTACTTGGAGGTGCGCGTATATGTCGTGTTGGTGTCTTTCGTATGCTAAATTGGGATAATAAAGAACGTGCTCGAGCCGTTTTCGTTTACGGAAGACAAGCGGAAAGAATTGCGGGAGAATGCCGAGGAGAGGGTGCGATCCCTCGAAGACGAGCACGTAAGTTTCCTCCCTGGGCACGTTAGAACTGTCCTGGAAAACCCTTAGTACGGAAACATCCTCAACGACGCTTCCCTCAACGACGCCATACACACTTTGGAGACGAAAGACGCCGCGGTAGGTCCACCCTTCTCGCCGCATACGCTGGCTCACTCTGAATTTCTGTCGCGCGATTTCAACAGACCCCGCTCTCGCGTCTCGCCGCGACCGAACCTGAAGCGCTTGGAAAAGCCCTCGGGAAATTTTCTACTTGGCTTTCTACGCCCGACGTCATCTCGTCGCCGCGTCTCTTCCCGCTCTCGTCGTCGCACCTCGCCGAGCGGGTGCATCGCGGGGCGCTGCGGCGGCTCGTCCGCGCGTACGGTGCGCTTTGCGAGCAGGTGCGTATGGAGAGCGCACGAGGCAAGTACGTTGCGGGGAGCGTGGTGCTTGGACGGGAGCGGCCGTTTGGACAGGTGGAGTTGCTGAGGCAGATATTTGGGCTTGAGCAAGAGGAGGATGACTGAGTGCGCGTGAGGGGGTCGTTGCGTACTGGTTTGGTGTGTACCTTGTCTCTCCGAGTGCTTGCTAGGCTAATGACAGGCGATAGCAAAGATGAGATAATATGTATGTAAAGTACACGGGACAAGCCAAGGAGATGGCCTGGACGGGGGAATTGCAGTAAATATCCCAGTCAACCATCGGATCGGACCCACTCGTCTTGCGGCTAGTGCAGCAATATCAGCTAATCGGCGTCTCAACCACTCCTTTCTATCGCTCTCCGGAAGTTTGCGGAAAAGGAGCGCCTGATTCTTGTTCTTGGGGTGGCGAGAAAATCACCGGTGTCAAGCTTTTAGATAGACGTCAGGTCTTTGTGTTCATTCAAGATGTCGAAGGCAATGGCGAGATCGTCAGGCGGGTAAATGTTACGCGAAAGTTCTTTGATGGATTCCACCATATCCCACATGGCAGCAGCACCCGCTTGTTGTGCCTGAGTATTGCTGGGAACCATCCAGGGATGTTTCCTCCGTGGTGTCAGATAACTGATGGAAATCGAGCGAGTTGGAGTAGCCGGTACCGACGAGTGCTGGCTGTCGACAGACATACTTTCTCTTTCTTGTACCTCGGCGGACAAGCTGTTCGACAGCATCAAAATGCGGAAAGCCCTCGTTTCGGAAAGGTTCCGCGTATCCGTATCGGTGAAACTGTATTGCAAGGTCAGTGATACTGCCTTGAGTTATCGTCAGTATCATGCTTTGACATATCGGTTCCAAGCGTCCGATTGTTCTGGAGTAACGCCCACTCCGTCTTTATCTGCGTAGATGAACCCAGAAGTGCATTTCAAATCGACCAGTAATGGTTTTTCATCTGTTCCTGTTCATCAGCATTGAATCTAAGCCCATCGGACGGATAATAACTTACCAACCGACACCGGAGCCCGCATGCGTTGCTATCCTTTTTCCCTCCCTCGGTGATCTTGAATCGGGCTGCCATGAGATGCAGCAGCCATCCACGTCGTTTTTTTGAAGTCCACACCGCCGCCGGTTGTTTGTAGCTCTTCAGAGAGAAAATCGAGGAGTGTCGCTGTCTCTTCAGTAGGCCGCCTTCTTGGAAGTCTTTGAGGCCTGACTCTACTTTGAGCAGCGAGCGTAACGAATGGCTGGACATCAAGCTTCGAGTAATTAGGCCAAACAAGCGTCAACACAACGCGCGTCGCCGGACATCCGGAACAGACGCGTCAGAGATCGACACATTGAAAGCATAAAGTAATGGTGGCATCCACGACAGAGCAGGCGAGCGACGTCCTTTCTCTTCACCGTATCCACCGCTCACAGTTCCCGCAGTTGACCGCCCTCTCGAGCACCACCGTCAGTGAGTCCCTAGCAACTTCGAGGAGACAGCCTTCACGCATACGTCACCTTGCCAGTCGTCCACCCGCTCGTTCTCCTCTCCGTGACAGACCATCATGCCCGTACCATATCCCGCAACTCGTCGAAACGGGTCGTCGGCGTCCTTCTCGGCCAGGACAACGGCAAGACCGTCAACGTAGCCAATTCGTTTGGTATCCCGTTCGAGGAGGATGAAAAGGACAGCAAGACGTGGTTTCTCGACCATAATTACATCGAGGGCATGTACGACATGTTCAAAAAAGTCAACGGTACGTCGTCGTCGTCGTCGTGCTAGGATCCGTCGACCTGACTCGTGCCCAGCGCGAGAACGCATGATCGGATGGTACCACACGGGACCCAAGCTCAGAGCGTCAGATCAAGAAATAAACGACTTGTTCAAACGGTATATCGCAAAGCCAGTCATGGTCATCGTCGACGTGCGTCCCGATACGGTCGGAATCCCCACGGACGCCTATTACGCCGTGGAAGAAATCAAAGACGTATGCATGCTTCCTCTGCACCACCTTCGACTCACGGTTGTTCCAGGATGGCACCGAAACGCGCAAAACGTTCCTCCACGTTCCCTCCGCCATAGAAGCAGAAGAAGCAGAAGAAATAGGAGTGGAGCATCTACTCCGGGACATCAAAGACTCGACAACGACGACGCTCGCGACGCGTGTGAGCGAGCAGCTTGCATCGTTGCAGGGTCTTCGATCGCGGCTGCGTGACATTCACAGTTACCTATTGGACGTGGCAGCGGGCACGTTACCCGTAAATCACCAAGTAATCTACCACCTCCAGGATGCGCTCAATCTCCTTCCGGATCTGAGCGACCAGCTTGTGACGACGAGTTTCACTTCGAGCACGAACGACCAATCGTTGGTGGTGTACTTGAGCACGTTGCTTCGGGCGGTGATTGCGCTGCACGCGTTGGTGGACAACAAAGCGACGATCGGACGTGCTGAGCTAGAGGAGGGTGGAGACGAGAAGGAAAAAGAGAAGAAGGGTACTAATGCGGACGGCAAGAAGAGCGAGAAGGAAAAGGGCAAGGAAAAGGACAAGTCTGAGGCGGACAGGGGACTCTAATTGTACGACGTGACAGACACGTGTTGAGCACGTGCGCAATGCAGGGTGTGATGGTCACACTTTTTTTCTTCTCTTCTTCTCCTTGTCTTTAGCTTGCGTGTTGGTTGGTTTCCTCCCCTCAAAAGTGCGTTCGTTCCCTGGGTTGTGCGACATCAGCTTGCTCCGTGCGCGTCGTGTGCAGTCTTGGACGGGCTCGCTGTTCGATCGGTTTCTCCTAACGCATTGTTTTCAGATTTATTTTTCAAACAAGACCTATGATGTCGGGTGCTCGTGGATGTTTCAACTGTGGAGGCTGTGCGTGGTGTTTTCGTGTTGTTGCTTGTCTTTTCCCCCCCAGTGACTCCTCGTCGGCGACGGAGGCCCGTTTTTACCTAGCGACTCCCAACCGCTCTCTTTATTTACATTCTCTCCTTTCATCTGTGTGCTGGGCGGTGCTGACGTGGACCGCTGTGTTCTTTTTTGCTTTACATATCGTACCGATGATGAATGGCGCCCACAAAAAAAACACATCATCATTGTTGCAATGCCGACGAATGATTAAATCGTGGATCATTGATCCTTGATTTCCGTTTCCATGTCGTGAACCAAAAAAAAAAAATACTGTTTTGTCGTGCCAACCACATGTTAGTCGGCCATCAAGCTGCCAACTGTCCCAAGGCTGGCACGCCTACATGGTAATGTTTGATCTCGAAAACTTACGGGGGTGGGCGCTTATCGAATTGGCGCGCGTCGTCTCAGCTACAACTGTAAGCAACGCTTGTCTTTTCTTCATGCCGTGCTCGGAGTTGACGGCAATGGGATAGGTGGAATGGAGGGTCACGTGTCGCGTGATTGCACGATGGAAGCCAAGGCTAAATCTTGCTATAAGTGTGGGCAGGAAGGTCACATCGTGCGTGTTCTTTTTTTGACTGTGATCGACAGCTGACGCATACCCATGACCTAGTCCCGCGACTGTCCCCAGGGTGTCGGGGCCGGCTTTGGCGGCGGCAGCTGGGCCAACACCGGCGCTAATTCCGGTCAGGAGTGCTACCGCTGTGGAAAGATTGGGCACATTGCGCGTGCGTGCCCTGGGGCTGCTAATGCTAATGCTGGGGGGTATGGAAACAGGACAGGAGGTGGTGGATATGGTGGTACGTTTGGTGGTGGAGGTAAAACTTGGTGCGCGGCTCCCCTTACTCTCTTTGCGTTTCGCGTTTGACATTATATCTAGTTACACGTGCGGTGGCGTAGGCCATTTGTCGCGCGACTGCGTTCAAGGGTCTAAATGTTATAACTGCTCTGGAATCGTATGTGCCGTGGTCAAATCTGACCAGGATGTCGAGTTGAATGGGCGTTACAGGGACATATCAGTCGGGATTGCCCTCAGCCTCAGAGGCGTGCTTGCTACACGTGTGGCTCAGAGGGGTGCGCTTCGTCCAATGCATTACGGTTCGGTTTACTCACGAATTCTCAGACACATTTCCCGCGACTGCACCGGCATTGCTTCGGCAGAGGGTGTTTGAGGCGAGAAGATGACGCTTGTGCGATATCCTCTATTACTTGTATTGCTATGAATATGTTTTTCTTTTCTTGTCTCTACTTTTTACTACGCCACCTTTTATTTCTTCTCTTTTTGCGTGCTCCGAGTTTTCGTTTTGTCTTGTGTGTCGTTCGTTCCTTTTTCTATCTCTCTCTCCGTTGTTCTTGGTGTTCCATCTTGCACAGTCGCATCGTCCTGTTTGTGGTTCGCGTACATGAACGCAGCTCTAGCGAGATTCGACGAGCGTGAGTGGAGTGTTATCGTCGACCCGGTCGGAGCCGATTCGCACGCTGAGGGTTTTTTTCACTTAAATCCGCTCGTTTTTGCCAACGCTACAGTACCGTCGACTCGCTCGTGTCTTTCTCTATTCGCCATTTTCGGCCGCACATCGCGTATATCCATGCAAGCCCTCCGCCTAACGCGTCCTACCGTCCAACGTCTCGCTTTGCGCCGTCTGACGACGGCCGCACCCACCGCGTCGACGGCGGGAGAGTCAGTGATCCCACTGAGCAACGTCGAAGCCCAATGGGAGAAGTTGTCCAAGACGGACCAGGCGACGGTACAGAGACAGCTCGAGGAGGTTCAGAAAAAGGACTGGAAAGCCTTGTCGGTGGACGAGAAAAAGGCGGGTGAGTCCCCGTGTCTTCTCTCCTCCTTTGTTTTTCTCCCGGACTCAGGGTTACTCCGGTGTCCGCCCCCATGATCGGTTCGGAGTGCAGCTTACTATGTCGCTTTCGGTCCACACGGCCCTCGGACTCCTGTGAGCCAACCCGGCGACGGCCTCAAAATATTCTTGTTCACGATGGCGCTCGTCGGCGTCGCCGGTGCGATTTCGTTGGCCGTTCGTTCGCGGGGTACGTATGACCGTCTCGCGCTCTCGTCGTTTGACTGATCCGGGCTCGTCCCCTAGCACCACCACCGCCCAAGACGCTCTCTCGGGAATGGCAAGAAGCATCGAACGAGCGTGCGCGCGAGCAGAATCTGGATCCCATCACGGGTGCGTGTAATGTACCTCCAGTGGAGCGTGCTGACGACGCATGTTTTTCTCTCCTACAGGCATTTCGTCGCAAGGTTACTCTGGCAAGGGTTTCGTTCAAAACTAGGAGACCGACGTCGATGGGTGGACGGGGCGTGTTTCTGTTGATCGCGGTTGAGGATGCTCGTTGGCTAGGACTGCTGTATCTGACTACGTCTTGCTCGAGGATTCTCGATTTCCCGCCTTGCACCTTGAATGTAATAGAGGATGCATTCATTTCACGAGATGCACTTTTTTTTATTTTATTCATTGGTGGCCGTCGTTCGTGCGCATGTTATTCACATCCAAGGAGAACAGGTATACAATGATTAACATCACCGGTCACATATTTGCTTGTCGTTCTCCGAGTCTGGTTTCTTTTCCGTCTCCGTCTCCAATGCCTCACCCACCCCACACTCGACGACTTGCGTGGATGGTGGAAAGAGCTGTTGCTGAACGCCGAGATATACCACTTTGAGTACTGGAAAATAAGGGAGGGTGTTCTGCACCGCACCCAAAACGCGTTAGTGCGTCAACGCTCAAAACGGTCCATCTGCAACGTACCTCGAACGCGACGCAGACACGGACGGTCCCCGAGCCCGAGTCCACACCCGCACCAGCATCGCTGTCACCGTTAGCGTCCGCGAGAGTGGTGTCCCGCCCTGTGCGATGGAGCGCCGCAAGATAATAGCGTACGTTCCACCTCCGAAAGCCTTCGTGCAGCACCACGTCCTCGAGCGCAGAGAGCGGTATGAAGCGATGTGAGGTGGTGAGTGGGCGATGTGGGAATGCGGGATGGCCGCGGTGCGTTTCGAGCTGGATTCCGAGGGCGGGGAAGACGAGAAGGGATTCTGCCAGGGGATGAGATGGGAGAGTGGGCAAGAGAGCGGACGTACCGTATAGTACTTGGGTACAGCGGGACCAGAGGAAGTAGGCGAATGAGGTGCCGATGCCGAGGAGGAGCGGACGAGGGAAAGTAAGGATATATTGAAGGGCGCATGCTCGAGTCCCGATTTCCCCGATGTCGTCGTCGTCGCCCATGTCGCAGACCTAAACGATAACGATGGTCAGACCAGACGATCGACGATGAAAAGAAAGCAGACGAACTGGCGCAAAAAAGAACACCGACGCGACGACGAGCATTGTAAACGCGACGCCAACGTCGAGGAACGACCAGACACATGCGCCACGGAGGACCCGCCCGCTGCCATCACGTGCTAACCGCCAGTTCTCGACGCGGTACTCGGTAAAGTCTGGTCGATGAAAGACGGTGAGTTCGGGGTGGTTGTCAGGCAGAGGGCGGGTTTGGTGCATGAGGGTGTATCGCCACCTGGACTTGGTAATTGCCTACTGTCACATCCATTCTATGGTGTCGTGCTCGTCAAAAAATTCGGTTACTACGGAATTTTGATGAAAGACTGTTAATGAGCCGTCCGAGCGAGTATCTGCGCATGGACGACAAGCGATTGGTCAACATTAATACAGAGAAGTGGTGGAACACAGATACTGCGTCGATCGTGGCAGTCTGTTACCATAAAGGTGTTTTTTGTCCCTGACAGCCACATTCCCCCCTCCCCCAGTGGCCCTGTAAATTCGTAAACAAGGTAGCCGTGCAGCTGTTTTGAATTTCGTGATTTGCTGACCTAGGCTGTAGTATTCTCACGGGCTATGGACCATTGGCGAGTAGCTGCATTGGGTGATAGTGGTGTTGGTAAAACTGCTTTGGCTGTCCAAGTGAGTCATTCTCCTGCCACGTCATGATACCAAGCTGATCCGAACACCGCTTGAATTAGTTCACCTTTAACTACTTCTTCGGTAAGTCGATACATCCGATCTCATGCCTAACGCATCATCTTGCTTTCAATTACAGATGTATGATTTTAGACTACCCACTCGTTGCCCTCTTTGATTTTCTTCCATGCAGGTATTTGACCCGACGATAGAAGACTCTTATAGGAAAAAGTTCATCATAGACGATAAGATGTGCTTTTTAGATATCATTGACACTGCCGGAGTAGGTGCGTCATCCCTTTACAACTGAAACACCCAGTTTCACTGACATGATCCTCATTAATTGATTAGAAGAGTATGCCACACTCAGAGACCAATGGGTACGGTTAGTATCCCACACCGCCCTCCCTTGACCATTATTCAAGAGTCGATGACTCGGCAGTGAGAATCAAGGGTTTATACTTGTGTATTCAATCGCTTCACGTTCGACATTCGAACGACTTGAAGTCTTCCGACAGTCGATGCTTAAAGTAAAGCGTCAAAGGCCAATTTTCATGTTGGTAGGTAATAAGTGCGACGAGATCTATAAGCGCGAGGTATCGCGTGAGGAGGGCGTTGCCCTTGCGCGAACATTTGGATGCGAGTTCATGGAAACATCGGCCAGGACCGCATATAATGTGGAGCTGCTGTATACGAATCTCGTTCGTGCACTACGACAAACGAAACGATTGAAGTTGCCCACTAGGAACCTTAAGAAGGGCAAGTGCATAGTGATATGATGGATATGATGTATACTCTAGTGTTTCGGTATTCAAAGGTGTCTAATCTTACCATGTATGCAAATTTACCTGCTTCTCAATGACGCAATTGACTATTCCGATCACCCATAAAATTTCTCCTTCGCGTTTGCCATTGACCCACCTTGGGCACCAGTTTTCGAACCCCTTACACGCTTCTCAGGGGGGTTCTTTGTCGACGCCCTCATACTTAGTTAAGTATAATGGCACGGTTGAATGCTTTAGGTGGTGGCAGGCCGTGAATATGCATGGCTGCGGTTGTAGGTATCAGGGAATGGTGAGGTGAGAGAAGGCGACGTACCTAATATTTGCGATCCACTACCTAATGGTCTGATGCTGGCAACCCAATACCCAACTAGTAGGTGTGTCTTGCTGTTGAACATTCGCTCACTTAAGTCACCTCTAGCTGACCTGTCTATTCGCTTCAGTTGATACGTCACCATGCATGTTTAACACATCATGCTTTCACACTCTCTGACCTGTAAACGGGTGAGTGTTTTGGCATATTGTTATCAGGATCGAACGTTCTGTATGGCGTGAGATCAGAGGCCGGAGATGAGCTTGACGATCACTAGCAGGAAGCACAAGGAGAGAAGCCCAATGAAGAGCTAGGCTGTGACTAGAGATATCAAAGCTAGAGAGTAGTCTACATGGGGACCGACTACTTATAGCTACTGAGATGGTGCATGGACCATGTTCTAGTGTGCACAGACCATGTCCTGCCCTAAGGGCATAATACTGACACTGGGTATCGCAGATACCTTATATGGACAACCCCTTATATGGAAGTCAGGGGTGGAGAGTAAATAAATCATGACAATTGTACTTTCATCATTCACTCACCTCTCGGACCAATCTCTTCCCTCCGGTGGGTGGGTGTCTTACATATCATGCTCTTCGTCTCTCACTAAGCCTCTCTGACATGTCTCTCCCTCCAGGTGGTGCGTGTCCTCGCATTTCGTGCAGTTTGACATTTGCTCACCTCTCTCCAGTTGGTGCGTGCTCATGCATATCGTGCTTTCACCCTTTCTGACCTGTCTCCTCCTTCAAGCTTCCAGGAGGTGTATGTTATTTTTCTATCTATTCATTGGCATGTGAAATGAATGGTGCCATGTAACGGATGACATGGTGGACCCCTGCAACATTGACGCAGCACGTCGTTATCATCTCAGATGATAATGAACAGAGACATATCTGAGACAGTGCATATGTTGAACTCACCTGCAATGCGGTGTCATGATCTTTTTCGCTTACTCATACTTACACTCTCACGTGACTTCCTACTCATCCATATCACGTGCAGATATTATTCCACAATGTTCTATCGTCGTTCCACGGACTATTACCATAGTAGGAGATCTTACTGGCCCTATACCTTACGCACGGACCATGTGCTCCTGTATATAAGGCAGACGCTCATCGTAGGAGCTCCTTACTTTCGGTTTATTCATTGTCTTTGCGAGTAACCTTAGGGCAA
>JBBPMJ010000129.1:0-65285 GCA_038090255.1 Austroboletus niveus
CTATGTATGCTACTTATTAAGTAAGCCTTTCTCATGTACTGGATATACACTACTTAGGCTATAGATAAGCATTCTGTAGTTAGTTGTTTTCAACAGAACATGTTTGACAGCATGGCTTCCCTGATACCTCCAAAAGCAACTGATCACCGAAATGAGCTGGACAGGTATCTGACAACTGACATCAAGTATGTCACCAATCCTCATATGTGGTGGTATGAGTGCCGCAAGACCTACCCTCACCTCTCCCACATGGCTTTGGATTATCTCACCATTCCTGATATGTTTGTTGCATCAGTTGATTTATATACTAATTTGACTCTGCTCAGCAACATCTATCGATGTTGAGCAGCTTTTTAGTCATGGTTATCTCATTCTCTCACACATCTGTTCAGGCCTATCTGCTCAGTCAACCTGTCCAGTCATGTGTTTGGGACCATGGTCTCTATGAAAGCTCATTAATTTGGATGATCTTAAGGCTGCTGCTAAGCTGCCTGATGTCAAGAAGAAAGAGATGGAGGGACAGTGAGGCTATAGTAGATTTAGTTATGTATCATGTCAAGTCACTTGTGTGCTGTTATGAAAAACTGGTAATCCATGGATAAATCCATGATGGGTACAGATATGGGTTTTCATTTGCTAACCCACAGCTCAATCCACACCCACCATGTGAGTATGGATTTTTGGTGGGTATGGGTGTGGATATGAGTGCTGATACCCTAGAGTATACCCATGCTATGCCCTACCAGTATGGCCATGTCACAAGTACCACCTCCATCCAATGGCCCTGTTTCCATAACAGCTCTATCTGTGGATTGCACCAGATGTAAATACCTCATTGTGATTGTGTTCTGCTTAATATATTTGTTTGCTGCCATAATTACCTGCAAATGAGCATCTATTCTGGCAAGTCAGTGTTGTACTCACTTTCAGATCAGCATTTTACTCACTTTGAGATCAGCACTGTACTTGCTCCCAGTTCAATATTGTACTCACTTATTTTAATTGATCACACCACTTCCACTTCATGCACAGTTTTTCATATTTAATTGATCAGGTTTTAAGTGATTCAACCAATGAAAATAACAAGCTCACCACTGATTCATAAGTCATTCTAGCACTTAATAAAAGTGATTTCACTATCCACAATGCCTTGAACTCACACTTGTTTCAAGGTGCTTGACCAAGTAAATCCAAGAGTACCCTAGATTCTGACTAGCAATGACTAACACACCACAAAACAATTTCATATTGATCAAGAAGTAACCCAACAATGATACTACAAGTAATGGCTAGTTGAATCATTCAGGAGTCTTTCAAATGCTATATTGATATCCAAAGTTTCATTCCCTTCATCTTTATATTTGAGTCCTCTCCACCTCAATACAAGGATGCATTCTTGGGCTAACCTCCAGTTCTCTTCATGGCTTGCACCAGCTTCCAGCCTCTGCCACTTGTTGACATTGTTCAAAAAGTCATTCTTCTTCTTCTTGCATCTGGCAGCATTTACTCTCAACCATTTGTTGAGGAGATAGTCATGGTTACCCTTCAACTTGCCATCCACATATTGGAGAACAATCCAGATCAGGACCCAAATGAATGACTCCATGTCATGTTCATATGAATGTTTGATGTTGCCTTTAAGCACTGCCTCGCCAAGAAGTTCCACAGCCATGAATGGTACCATGCCAGTACATTCAGTTCCAGTGGCAGTCTCCTGGGTCAATGCCAAGTCAAAACCATTGAGGACACCCATGACCTTATTCTCAACTTCATGATACATCAAGTTTGATGAGCTGATATCTTGGTGATACACTCTCTTCTTCCAGAATGTAAGATGGCCTTTGTGACAGAGTAAACAAAGCAGGTCCAACTCTAGAATAGACAAGACTTACACTTTACTGTTACCCACCATGCATGGAAAAATTGCTTCTTGATGAGTTTGGTGATGGGTTTCAGCTTTCAAAACATAATCATGTATAAAACACAAGCTCCTCAAGTGTCCAGGCTAAGATGTTCCTGAATGTTTGCAGTGGAGACATCCTCAAATGCAGCCTTATACCACAATCATTTCAGAACATGGCCTTTCATGTCATCACATTTTCCACAATATCATACACTTTCTGTGAGATGTCAGGCTCACTCATGCTTGCAACTTCCACCAGATCATCATCGTTCTTGAAGAGGTCCCTACACTCCACAAAAAACAAGTTGGTAGCCCAGCCATTCAGACCAAAGTGCTTAACTCATTCCTTATCGGATAGTAGAAGGCTGGCCTCCATATCCTTACTGTCCTCACCACAGAGAGTCATTAGAAGATTTGGTAATGAAAGCAAATACTAGTAGTCATGGTCACAGTCATACTCTAAGGTGCACCTGGGGTCCCTTTGGCACGTCCTGAGGCACATAATGTTTATGCTATTCTATGTTGCTCATCAAACACCCTTGGGCATGGCAAAGGGCAGGATCCATCTGGACTAGTATGCAGATATAGTGCTGATCTATAAGTTAACAGGCAGTGATGGAGTCTGAAATCCATCCAATGCCTATTTCAGCACTCTTGCTCTTTTCTCACTTGCACTCTTCACTCACCTCACTCACCAAATCCCACATGTTTGCCTTTTTTGGCTGTCTCTACCCATTATCCCTGCATTTTGCTCTTGAACTCAGTCCACCAACATATCACTGCCAATAGCTCTTCAAAAAATCTTCAAAATTTCACTCTTCACTCTGATTTTGCCTGCTTTGCCCAATTGCCCAACAAAGGTAAGTATTTTGATCTTAATGTATCAGCATAGATCTTTACTGATGGCCTGATTTTTATTCATTCAAGCAATCTTATCACCATAGATCTTTACTGATAAGGTTTTTCTGACCTAATTATTGATCATTTCTGTCTTTGGTGAGTGTTCAAGCAATCAAATCACTTTATTTATGGTTAATATCTGAAGACAGTGATCATATACCTGGACTCCAGGGTTAAGGAGTTTGGCATTGCACTTTGCCTGTTGGATGCATAAAGTCCCTGAGAAAGCAACTCAGATTCCACTGCTGCATATATGGTTGTTTGCTGTCATAAATAAGGATAATGTTGCTGTTCCCCATAGTGCACTAGGAGCAGTTCTGTGATCATGTCAACCCAGTGAAAAGGGATACTTGATATATTGTTACGATTCGTTGGACCCCTCTTTTCTTTTCCCTACAATTACTTATCATGTACACCAAAGAACCTTGACCCTCGCCGTTTGAGCCCTGCTTGGGTTCTTTTCTTTTTACCATTGCCTTCTCATTCCCGCTTACTTATTTAGCATGATTTATCCGCAGTTGTATCACCAATACTTATCCAATGCCATCGCATCCACTCCATAGTGACTCAGCTTCTTCACGATTCCATTGCCTTCCATTGCTGACTCACCTTCTCCCTTTACCTACCCTTAACTCTTTGGCTCGTATATATAAACCCTTGATACTCAGGTGTATTCCTTATCTTAGACCTCCTGCAATTTACCTAGTATCTTGGAGTTGTTCTTGGATCCCCCAGTCCTCATTCTACTGTTGTTACGATCGCTCTTTTCCTATTTAAAAACTCGCATATGTCAGGAGTCAAACTCCCGACCTTCTATATAAGGAAAACCCCTATTGACACAAGGTCATCGGGACTTAGACGTTTTCCACTATAACTTATCACGTGACTGCTTACATCAGCAGTCTAGACCACAAGTCACGTGACTTGTCACATGTCAAAGGGCTAGACCCTTATCTCTTATCTATGACGTCACATGACGTCACACCTCATGTCCAACATGCCCATCACACGAGGCATGCTTCTTTCCTTCTTTCTCTCACGAGTATGCTTCTTTATGACTCATGCTTTCTTATCGACCAATCATGTATTTTCTCCTTATCATGGTATGATGTCCCGTTATGGTATTTACACAAACATGTACATACAGTAGAATAGTATATAAAGCCCAGGGCTTCGAGGCTGGAGTCCCCAGCTTTGAAGTCTTGGAGATTTCCTCCTATCATTGCTCATAAGGACCCAAAGGGGTCATACTCTTTATACCAAGGGTCAAAGGACCATTACAACACCTCACTACTGCGGGGCATTAGGAGTTGTTTCAGACTATGCTCAAGTCAATCCACACAATTTCTGCCCTATTTTCACCCAAGAGCAACTTGCTGCATCCCTACAAGCTATGTACCTTGCATTCCCCATCCTCCATGCAAGTACTCTCTTTGACCTTGAGAAGCTCCACAGTGATATTCTCTCTGCTCTCCCATCCAACCCTCTTACCGCGATCCATATGACCAGATCTCTCAACCCTTCCTCTGACCCCATATCTGACACTCCCTTCTCTTTCCACTGGACTGTAGATGCAGATGGTTACCTCCATCTCAATGGCTGCATGTATGTGCCTGACATCAATGACCTCCATCTCTGCATTCTCCGGTTCAAGCATGATCATTCCCTCTCTGGTCATTTCAGTCAAAACTGCACTCTGAAACTGATCCGCCACAAATACACCTGGCCAGGCATCCGTACCTTCATCAAAGAGTATGTATCCTCTTGTACCACCTGCACTTGCATGAAAGTTCCGAGGCACAAGCCCTATGGGCTTCTTAAACAGCTCCCCATCCACGAGAAGCCATAGAATTCCATATCTATGGATCTCATTGAGCAACTCCCAGACTCCTCCAATCATACCACCATCCTTGTCATTGTGGACTGCATTTCCAAGAAATGTATATTCATTCCGATGGACAACAAGGTGACTTCCCTGGAGTTGGCCAAGCTATTTCTACTCCATGTGTTCTCGAAGCATGGAGTTCCATCCCACATCACCTCTAACCAAGGTTTCAAGTTCATATCTCATTTTTTCCATTCTCTTGGCAAGGTGCTTGATATCTGCCTTCACTTTACCTCTGGATATCACCCCAAGGGTGACAGACAGACAGAACAGATGAATCAGACACTGGAACAGTACCTCCATGTTTATTGCAACTATCAGCAGGACAACTGGGCTGAACTCCTACCTCTCGTGGAGTTTGTCTACAACAATGCTCCAAATGCAACTACTGGCGTCTCTCCATTCTTTGCTAACAAGGGTTACCACCCCAACATCTTCATCCACCCCAAACACGATCTGACATCTACACATGCCAGAGAATACATGGTCGGCCTTGACTCTCTCCATGAATTCCTCCATGAAGAAATAGCCACAGCACAGAAGCAATATCAAGGACCCACTGATGCAAAGCGATCTCTGGCCCCTGACTTTAAAGTCGGAGATCTGGTCTTCATTAAAGCAAAATATTTCAATTTGACTCATCTGTCTAAAAAGCTCTCTGAGAAGAATTTAGATCCATATCTGATAATCGCACAAGCTGGCTCCCTCTCCTTCACACTCTGCCTCCCCGACTCTATAAAGTTTATTCACCCAGTCTTCCACATCTCATAACTTGAACCTTCAGTCCTCAATAGCATCCCCAATCACATCTAACCTCCTCCTCCTCTGGTTGAGATTGATGGCGAACTCAAGTATGAGATCTCTGAGATCCTCAACTCCAAGTTAGACCATTGGTGAAAGAATTGCAAGATACTCTACCTAGTTCGTTGGTCAGGCTATGAAGGTACTGATGAAGAAACCTCCTGGTTACTCACAACGGAATTAGATTATGCATCAGAACTTGTCACAGACTTCCATCTCTGGTATCCAGATAAGTCTGGTCCCCATATACCTTGATTCTGTTTTTCTCGACTTACTTTGATTTCTCTCCATTTCAGTTTCCTCCATTTAGTCTGAAAATATCCCCATATAAAACCTCCACTATATTTTCTTTTTTCTGTTTCACTCTGTCTCATTTTCATTGATCAAATCACATTAGAAAAAAAAAATTATACAAAGAAAAACTACAAAATACAATGTACTTAGGGCCTTACTGCCCACCCATCTCCATGTCCTCTCCTTTGGCATCCGCCTCATCCCTGGTGCCACTCTTCTCCGCCTCAGTCCCTTTCTCCTCCGTTTGGGCCTCCACCTCTTCCTCTGACTCCTCTGACTCCACCACTTCCACCTGTGTCCCCTTGAACAGACAGTTATTCATCTTCTGCTGCATTGCTGATACCTCCCCCTTGTATCCCAGGTTGCACAGAGCCTGCATGATGTTCTGCAGCTGCATGTGCTGGTTTTCCTGATTGTGCTAGTGATGTGCCACTTCTTCCTCCCACTTCCTTGTGTCTCAGTGCTGGACCTGGACTAGGTTGTGGATGGCCTCAGCAACTTCCATCATCACACTGGCGAGTTCCATCCATGGCTCATCCATGAGCCACTCATCCTCCATCTCTGTCCTCACCTTCTTCTTTGACCCCGACATCTCCGGGCCTGCCTTCTGCTTCCTCAGTGCCGGCTTTTCCACAACCTCTACCTCATTGTCTTCGTTCGTCAGCCTCTTACATTGCTGCTTGATGCTGATGCACACCATGCACAATGACGCTTTCCTTCCCAGCACCAGCATTCACTCAATATTGAGGCAGTGGCACTGGTAACATGCATCTGGTGCGTGGTCGATCTGCAGCTCAGCCACCTTCTCCTTCCCCTTGCCCTTTTGGCAGGGCTTGGGCAGCCCAACCGGCAGCGTCTGTTCAACCTATTGGGTTGTTAGTTAAGTCTGTCTCCATGGAGACATACTCATCCCTGTGTCTGCATCTGTTGCCTCTTCTGCCTTCTCCTTCGCGTGCTGCTCCACCGCAATCTCCTCCATGCAATGCCTTGCAGCCTCCTCTTCTTCATGCTTGTGACGCTTGACCTCTTCCACCTCATGCCACACCCACTCTTCCTCCTCCCAATGTTTATGCACCTCTTCCTCATGCTTTCATGCCTCCTCTTCTGCCCATTGGTGCTCCTCTTCCTTCTGCGCCTTTACATGTCATTGCTACTCCACCATCTTCACCTCGAACACCTCATCATTGTCATCATTGTCCTCTGTGAGACACACGTCGGCCCATATGCAGATGTCAGTGATGTCAGTGAGTGTAGCAGACATGGGTAGAAAGTTAACGAGTTGAAGCACACAATCCCCACCTTATATGGCCCCCATTGGCAATTTTTGACTCCGCTCCACAACTGCTTAGATGATGCTTTGCTGTCCACTCTGCGCATACCCTCATGTCACTTATCCACCCTGTCACAATTTCACTTATCACATGGACAGACTTAGCCATCACTTTGGCCTTCAGGGGTTCAGGGCTAAGAGGGAGATACTGTCATATCCCAAATTCTTGCTAAGTCCCCTCCGCTCCTCTGTGTGCATCATCTCTGCTCTTCTGCTCCTATGTCCTCTACTCTTCCATATCCACTTTACTTCTTGTGCTCATGTACATTATGTTACGTCTCCCTTTGTTCTCTTTGTAGTTTAGTCTCCATTCCATCACTGCAGTGCTCAGGGTAAGGCACACAGCTCTGGCTGTGCAACTGACCAGCACAGCAGTGGTACTTAGTTTCCTCCGTTCCTCTGACCTTGACTTTACTACATTCAGACTTTGACCTCCATATATAAACCTGCTGTAATATGTCTTAGCTCTTCAGTTTGAATATCAACTTGATTCCATCTCCTGTCTCTCCTCCGTCATTGAGCTCATCAACAAGTTCTCTCACTTGAGTCTTGATGACTCTCCTCTGACCTCATGTCACTCCATACCTCCACTCCGCTCCCCTCATAAATTAGGGACAACAGAACTGGACAAGGGCACACCACATAAGATGAAGCTAAAGTCCCTACCCCCTCCGATCAACTCCAGCACTCTGGAGTTCACTGCTCAGACCCCGATGGGCCTGTACTTAACAAATACTGCAGAAATAGAAGCTGAAAGAAGACCAATGAAGACAAGTCAAGTTGGAATCTTGCATCTAGGGGCTTTTGAAGATATAGAAGTGAAAGGCACATGATGATAACAAGACGGATTGGACTCTCACATCTTATTCTCACTTTCTTTCTTTCTTTGAGTTGTTATTTACATTCTTTATCAACCAACACCTGCTGCTCCAGACTATATTCATATCACTCTAGATGATCTATCTTCAGACTTCCAAAGACCAGTCTAGTGGTCTTTCAACCAGACTATTCAAGACTGCTCCACTCTTCGATGACATATCACTACTCCAGACTATTATTCTTGCATCTATGTATTTTGGATGATTCATGACCACTCAACTCTTGGACAATGTTGCTATCACTCCAGATGGTCTACATTCAGACTTGCAAAAACCAGTCTAGTGGTCTTTCAACCAGACTATTCCAACTGCCAATTTAGTGCCTTATTGTTATGATTTGTTGGGCCCCTCTTTTCTTTTCCCTACATTTACTCATTGTGTATACCAAAGGACCTTGATCCTTGCTGTTTAAGCCCTGCTTGGGTCCCTTTCTTTTACCATTGCCTTTTCATTTCCACTTACTTATTTAGCATAACTCATCTGCAGTTGTATTACCAACCTTTATCCAATGCCATTGCACCTGCTTCATAGTGACTCAGCTTCTTTGCGATTCCATCACCTTCTATCGCTGACTCACTTTCTTCCTTTGCCTACCCTTAACCATTTGGCTCATATATATAAACACTCAATACTCTGGTGTATTCTCTATCTTAGATCTCCTGCAATTTACCTAGTATCTTGGAATTGCCCTCAGTCCCTCAGTCCTTGTCCTACTGTTGAGTGGATGCTCCCTTCATACCTTCAATCTATTGCTAGTCCTGCGATGTCTTTAGACCCGTTAATCCCTTGGCCCTCAACAGTCCTCAGAACCTCTGCCAAGGAAGACCCTTGAGCAGGCTTCCCTTGACCTGATGTTAGTCCTATGCTGGCCTTAGCCTTCCTGTCAAGGAACCCCCTTGTCAGGCCCCCTTGTCCTATCTGCTGTATAGTGACAGTAAGCCCTTGAACCACTGCAGGCCTACACTAGACCACATTGACTGTAACACTTATTACCACTGGGACTTGCATTTACCATCATTGCAAAAGCATTTCCAATGCACCCCCATCATTCTCACATCATTCATCACACTCAAGGCCATTCTACTCTGTCCATATAGTCCTCATTGCACCTGGTCTTCCATTCATTGCACATCTGATATCCACATACTCTGTCATTGAGCTCCCACTGACTGGAAACAGTCGGTATTCAAGTCCACTGCAGTTGTAGAGCTTTGAGCAGCTCTCCTAGGTTTATATTTCATTCTTTTACATCATTTGGATGCTTTGTACTGAAGTCCCTCCATCTGTATTGGACACTTGGACTATTTGCCCACAGTCCACAGTCCTCTGGACTTCTTTCTCATGCACCAGTCTTCTGGGTATCTGTTCCCATGCTCTGGACTTACCTGCGGACTTCTTTTCCATGCACTGGTCTTCTGGACTTCTGTTTCCCACACTCTGGACTTACCTTAGCAACTTTATTCTTTCACTATAAATGTTTTATCTATGTTTTTGGCATATATTTGACATATATATACAGTCCTGGAAATGCCCAGACTATAAATACTTGTACCTAGCTATGTCTAGGAGGAAGAAAAAAAATGAATCCCCCATCTACTACCTATCTACTTTCCGAAGATCTCTCTCCATACTTTCACAGAATACATCTACAGTGAGCAACAAAACTATTGCAATGTTAGCAACATTTTGATTGTTGGACTAATATCTCATCAACCACTAAATGCAATAACCCTAAACCTAGCCCAGTCAAAAGCCCTTATCAAGGGCTTCCTAAAATGTATATATGTTGCTTATATAATCCTTTCTATTTCCAGAGATATTGGCTAATTAAGCAAGCATACTCATTGCAACAGTTTTGTTGCTGATATCAAGGATATCTAAATTAGTATGTGATATATCCTCCTTTGGCTTGGATTACCTCCTGGATCCTTCTAGGCATGCTCTCAATCAACTCCTGACACTGTGCAGCTCCAATTCTTTCTCATTCAGCTTGCACTCTCTCCCAAAGTTCCATAACTCCCTTGGGTGGCTTAGAGTACTCTGCCAGCCTTATTTTGAGAAGAAACCATAGATGTTCTATGGGGTTAAGGTCTGGAGACTGAGCAGGCCATATCATAACCTCAAATCCATTGTCAGCAAACCACTCCCTGGCCCTCCTGCTGGTGTGTTTGGGGTCATTGTCCTGCTGAAAGATGATGTCCCTTGTGGTTTTGCCATAATACTGAAGAGTTTGCTGAATTTCATCTTCCATAATCTGCACATAAAGTTCAGCATCCATCTTACCATTAATCTTGCAGGCCATCCCAACTCCTTCCCAAGTCATGCAGCTCCAAATCATTACTGAACCTTCTCCAAACTTCACTGTCCCATGCACTAGCCTATCACTCAAGCTCTCTCCTGCCTTTTTCCACACCCACTTCCTTCCATCTGACCCAATACAATTGATTTTGGTCTCATCTGACCATGCTTCCAGTCATCTAGAGTCCAGTCCTGATGGCTTAAAGCAAAGTCCAATCTTTATCTCCTATGATGTATAGAGAGAAGAGGGCATTTCTTCTTCACCACAGCCTTCATACCAGCTTTTTTGAGATGACAACGAATGGTCTGGGATGAGATGGGATGGTTCTTGACATCCTGAAGAGTCTTGGTGACCTGGACAGCATTTTCAGCTTTTCCAGTACCAATAAGACAAATGACATGATGCATATCAGTGGGGGAAATGAGGGATGGGCGACCACCAGTGGCTTTGGGAAGGTCTGGACAGTGTTTGGAGTGAAGTCGACTGATGGTGGAGTTGTTGACACCAGTAGAATGAGAGATCTGATGAATGGAATGACCCATTTCTAGGTAGGAGATAATTTGATTGATTTGTTCAATGGAAAGGGATCTCATGGTGAAAGTAGCAGAAAAGGCAAAGATGTTTTGATGTGTTTGTACCATATTTGACTTATTATGCATCACATGACCCATGGATAAGGTAATAAATTCTCACAGCACATAGTTTCAGTATTGCAAGATGTTGGCAATAAAACTGTTGCAATGAGTACTCTTGCTTAGTTAGCCAATATCTCCGGAAATAGAAAGAATTATATAAGCAACATATATACATTTTAGGAAGCCCTTGATAAGGGCTTTTGACTGGACTAGATTTAGGGTTATCGTGTTTAGTGTTATACTCGACGTGGTCAAGCATAGATCTGCAGTGGTTCAAGGGGTTACTGTTTCTATACAGCTGACAGGACAAGGGGGCCTGACAAGGGGGTTCCTTGACAGGGAGGCTAAGGCTGACATAGGACTAATGTCAGGTTGAAAGGGGGTCCATTCAAGGGTCTTCATTGGCAGAGGTTCTGAGGACCATTGAAGACCGAGGGATCAATAGGTCTAGGGACGCCGCAGGACTAGCAACAGATTGAGGGTATGAAGGGAGTGCCCACTCAACAGTAGGATGAGGACTGGGGGACCCAAGAGCAACTCCAAGATACTAGGTAAATTGCAGGAGGTCCAAGATAGCAAGTACACCTGAGTATCAAGGATTTATATATGTGAGCCAACTGGTTAAGAGTAGGCAAAGGAAGAAAGTGAGTCAGTGATAGAAAGTGATGGAATCACGAAGAAGCTGAGTCACTACAGAATGGATGTGATGGCATCAGATAAAGGTTGGTGATCCAACTGTGGATGAGTCATGCTAAATAGGTAAGTGGAAATGAAAAGACAATGGTAAAAGAAAGGAACCCAAGTGGGGCTCAAACAGCAAGGGTCAAGGTCCTTTGGTATACATGATAAGTAAATGTAAGGAAAAGAAAAGAGGGGTCCAACGAATTGTAACATTTAGTGATTGATAAGATATTAGTCCAACAATCAAAATGTTGCTAACATTGCAATAGTTTTGTTGCTCACTGTACTTTCCATACTCCTTTATGACCTGTCCATATTAACCAACTTCAGAAGACTGCTCCTATCACCATTTCAATACTCCGGACTTTCAGAACCCATCTGAATAGCCTGGACTTTATTAGTTCCACTCAGGACTTCTTCCCAGATCCACTAGGAACCTCTTGGGATGAAACCCAAACCTTGCACTTACCTATCCAATACCCTGGTTGCAATCACACAGCCAGTCCTTGGTCTTTTCAGCGATTCCCTTGGCCATGATTGTTGCTTGAATCACTAACAGGTGAATCATCTTAGAGAACTGATCAACAATAACCAGAATTGAATCATGACCCCAAGATTCAGATAAGGGCATGATGAAATCAAGGGAGATGTGCTGTCATGGAGCCGAAGAGATGGCATGAGGGTATAAAGGAGTATGACGGGCTTGCATCTGTGCTTTATTCTTCTGGCACTTGTTGCAGCCCTTAATATGCACCTTTATATTCTTCATCGAGATAGGCCAGTAGTAAGTGGCCTGCAACTTCCTTGTCATGGCTCATACTCTGGGGTGTCCTGCAAGGAATGAGTTATGAAAATGTTTTAAAATAAGAGTTCATAGATCATCTTTCTTGGGTATGTATAAAGCATCTTTGAAATAAATAAGTCTGTTGCAAATAGAGAAATGAGAATGTCCTTGCGCTAAGGTGCATACTACTTTAGAGTCCTTGAGATATTGTAACCATTCTATTTGAGCATCAATGTCTGTGGAGTCCTCAACTGCACACATTGCTGCTAGTGTTCTCATATCAATAACAGAGGCTGAAGAAATGGGGGAAGAAATATTATTATTAATAATGTCCATACTTTCATATCCTTGGTCAGATGTCACTGTGTTCTCCACAGCCAGCAACATATGATTCTGCTGTAAATGAATGTGGGGGAAGTCTGCAAGTTGTGGAAAAACAGTGATGCCCTTGTTATCATATTGTACCCCCTCTTCAAAATCTGGCCTCCAGGACAGAGAATCGGCAGGATTGGTTTTTCCCATGCAATGGACGATGGTATAGTGGAATTCCTGCATGATCTGATTCCACCATGCCTGTCATCAAGAGAGATCTTGTAGCATGAAATAGTACATGAGATTGCAATGATCTGTGAGGATCTCAAAGGGAATGTGGGCATCAAGGAGAAAGTGCCACCAGGTGGTGACTGCTTCAATGATTACAGCAAATTTGAGATCAGCAGCATGGTAGTTGTGTTTCACAGGGAGGAGGGAACAGGAAAGATACGCAACTGGATTTCAGAGTCCTTTTTGATATTGAAACAGAATGGTGCTAAGGCTGATTCCAGAGCTGTCAGTTTTGATCCAAAAGGGGTCATAATCCATGGCAAGGGATATGATGGGGGCATTGATTAGTTGATTGCAAAGTTTGTCAAATATCTGTTGACATGCTTTGGTCCAGAAAACTTGGTCTTCTTGCTCATAAGGTTGTTAAGGAGTCAAGTGATGGATGCAAAGTCCTTTATGAATCATCAGAAGAAGTTGAGGGAGCCCAGGAATGATTGAACCACCATTCAGGTCATTGGAACAGGCCACATGCAAATGGTGTCAACTTTGGTGAAATCAGTGGCAATATGCCCATCAGACACAATGAGACCAAGATATTCTGTAGTTGTGGTTTCAAACTCACATTTGGTATGTTTGAGCAAGAGTTTGTGTTTGCGTAGGATGATGAGGACTTCTTTGACAACATGACAATGTTCATCAAGATCCTTGGTAAATGTTATGATTCATTGGGCCCCTCTTTCTTTTCCTTACCTCACTTAACCCTGTACACCAAAGGACCTTGACCCTCGCTGTTCGAATCCTGCTTGGGTCCTTTCTTTTACCATCATCTTTGCAATACCACTTACTTATTTAGTGTGACTCATCCGCAGCTGTATTACCAACATTTATCCGATGCCATCACATCCACTCCGTAGTGACTCAGCTTCTTCGTGATTCCATCGCTTTCTATCGCTGACTCATCTTCTTCTGTTGACCTACCCTTAACCATTCAGTTCGCATATATAAACCTTCGATACTTAGGTGTATTCACTATCTTAGACCTACTGCAATTTACCTAGTATCTTGGAGTTGCTCTCGGATCCCCCAGTCCTCATCCTACTGTTGAGTGGATGCTCCCTCTGAACCCTCAATCTGTTGCTAGTCCTGCGACATCCCCAAGACCCATTGATCCCCAGAACCTCTGCCAAGGAAGACCCTTGAGCGGACCCCCCCTCCCTTGATCCAACATTAGTCTTATGCCGGCCTTAGCCTCCCTGTCAAGGAACCCCCTCGTCAGGCCCCCTCGTCCTGTCAGCTGTATAGCGACAGTAAGCCCTAGAACCCCTGCAGGCCTATGCTTGACCACATTGAGCGTAACAGTAAAAATGAGGATGTTGTTCATGTATACAATAACTACTTCACAGTTGATCAAATTGTGAAGTAGGTGGTTTATCATTGTTTGGAAGGTTGCTGGGCTATTGGTTAACCCAAAGAACATGACCAGTGGCTCAAACAGTCCATGGTTAGTTCAGAAGGCCACCTTCCATTCATCTCCATCATTCATTCAGATGTTGTTATAGCCCCACCAAATATCCATCTTGATGAAGTACTTGGCTTTTCATAACTTCTGTGTGATTTCCTCAATGAATGGGAGAGAATATCAGTTTTTGATGATTATGTCATTGAGGTGATGATAATTCTGGATGGGGCATAGTTTGCTGTCCTTTTTCTTCATAAAAAAGAAGGAAGATATGAAAGGTGACTTGAAGGGGCAGTTCCTTCGATAAATTTTCCTCAAGAAATGCATCTAATTCCTCCTGTTCCTTGAGTGACAGGGGATAGGTTTTGCAGTCAACCTTGTGCTTGCCTGGTTTTAATTCAATGGTGTGATCCCATTGTCTGTGTGAGAAGAACTCATCAAAGTTTTCTTTTGTGAAGACGTCCTTGAATTCATGATAGTGACTAGGGACCACATCTTCAAAGGTGTCATCTTGCTTTTTCTTGTTGGTGGCAGCTGCAAGATCAGTTGCTAGTATGGCAATATATTTGTTTTTGACTTGAAAAAGCTGATCATCAGATTTGAGCTCATCATGTTGCCACAGCATGTGAGCCTCAGGAAATGTCATTGTTTTGGTTTGCCAGTCAATACAGGAGTTGTATTGTTGTAGCTAGTTGAAGCTGAGAAACATGGCTTGGGAGGAGAGAGTGGTAACAGAGAAGGGGATTCTTGATATGTGATTCTCTATCCTTATCTCCAGGTTGATGAAGTGGGTAATGGAACCTTCTTTGTTCTTTGTTCTGTCAGCATTGTAGACTGGTATCAGCCTTGGTAGTGCCTCCTGTGTTAACTGGTTTTCCTCCATAAAATGCTTGTCTATAGCAGATGCCATACAACCAGAATCAATGAGTGCAGTGACAGGTACTATATCTTCACTTGAGATGGCAATCTGGATCTTGTTACGCTCGACGTAATCAAGCATAGGCCTGCAGGGATTCTAGGGCTTACTGTCGCTATATAGCTAACAGGACGAGGGGGCCTGACGAGGGGGTTCCTTGACAGGGAGGCTAAGGCCGGCATAAGGCTAATGTTGGATCGAGGGAGGGGGAGTCCGCTCAAGGGTCTTCCTTGGCAGAGATTCTGGGGACCATTGAGGACAGAGGGATCAACAGGTCTAGGGACATCACAGGACTTAGCGACAGATCGAGGGTTCGAAGGGAGCGTCCACTCAACAGTAGGACAAGGACTGGGGGACCTGAGAGCAACTCCAAGATACTAGGTAAATTGCAGGAGGTCTAAGATAGTGAATACACCTGAGTATTGAAGGTTTATATACGTGAGCCAAATGGTTAAGGGTAGATCAATGAAAGAAGGTGAGTCAGCGATAGAAAGTGATGGAATTGCGAAGAAGCTGAGTCACTACAGAGTGGATGCAATGGCATCAGATAAGTATTGGTGATACAACTGCGGATGAGTCACGCTAAATAAGTAAGCGGTATTACAAGGGCAATGCAGCGAGGGTCAAGGTCCTTTGATGTACATGGTAAGTGAAGTAAGGAAAAGAAAGAGGGGTCCAATGAATCATAACATTACCCCCATTGTATGGGTGAGACTGCGATGAAACCTCAGTAATCACCTCAATTAGACCCGGTCTCTTTGTCGTCAGCTTCAGCGCTGACAAAGAACTCATAGTCATCTGCTGCCAGCGGAGAAGGGGGAGGAGTGGGGACCCAACAGGGGATCCGGACAGTGGGGTGTCATCCAGATGGGATGGGATGGCCGTGGCATGAGGAAGAGGAGCACAAGGAATGGGGGAACTGGTGCACAGACGAGTCCGAGGAGGAAGAAGCGAATGCGCATGGTGTTTGTGGGCGCATGGGACATGCACGTTGGGGGTGTCCCAGAGATTGCCTGTGGCAGATGGGACACTGATAGAATGGGCACAGGGGACGGCAATGCCCAAGGCGGCGGCATTGGTAACACACCTCATGGTAGCGAGGGTGGTTGGGGGGAAGGGACCAGACTCCTTAGTTACCGGCCCAGTAGTCATCGGCATGATCTAGGGCGGCAACTTCTTGAGCCGAGAGTGGTTTGGAGGATGCAGATGGGGTGAAGATGTGGTTGTCGCCGGTAGTGGTAAGGTTTTGGAGGTATCGATCAATATCGATAATGAAGTCAGTCATGTCCAACTGGTGCATCAGTTGGACGAGGTCGTGTTCCAGGGTCTGGTGGAGACGACGAATGTGGAGGTTGGCCAGTGCTTGAGCGGCAGAGGTGGTAGGGGTGGCAGCAGAGACGGCGATATGAGAGTTTGTTAGGAAAAGATGGTACATGAGGGTGAAGGGGGAGTGGGGTTCCATGTGGGCGTCCAGCGCCATGGTGAGACTGGAGTCTCGGAGTTCAGTGGCGATGGCGGCAGCGAGGTCATCATCAAGGAGTGTGGGGTGGTTGGGTAGTGCAGTGGGGGTATGGACAATGGGAGGCGAGTGGGGTGGTTGGAGATATGTTGGGCGAGGGGAATAGGTATAGTAGTGGGGATGAGGGGTTCGGGGTGGGTCCAGCTGAAGCCGGGCCATGTGGAGGGGATGCCTTCTGCATTGTTGTGAAGGCGTTGGATCAAGGAGGGGGGAGGTACCAGAATAGGTGCGTCACTGAGTTCGAGGGGGTTGTTGGCAGGAGTGATAGTGGACCAGCCAGCTTCGGCGATGTCAGAGGGAACATTGCTGGGCACGGGAGAGGGTGCGGAGAGGGTGATGGACATGATTATGAGGGGTTTGGTTTGGTGGGAGACTGAGGAGATCAAGTGACGACGTTTATAGTCGTCGAGGAGGGATGCGGAGTTCCGTAGGTTCCGTGCGGGTTCCCAGGAATCTTCTTTGGCTGTGTATCCCTTCCATCGGATCAGGTAGGAATGGGAGGACAGAGGTCCACAGTGGCAGATGATTTTCTCGATTTCGTATTCCTCATGTCCATCGATGAGGTCAGGTGGTGGGGAAGGGTAGTTTGGCCCGTGGACGGAGTTTTTGCGATAGGGTGATAGGAGGGATGCGTGGAACACTGGGTGGATCTTCCATGATCGTGGGAGATGCAGTTCATAGGTGATGGGAGATAGTACCTTGACAATGGTAAAAGGTCCTTTGCGTTTCAGGGCGAACTTTGGGTTGATGATGGAGCATTTGAGGTTTCTGGCCTCAAGCCAGACTTTGGATCCCTTGGTAAAAGGGGTGAAAGAGCGGTGGTTTCGGGATGCCATGACTTGGCAGGTGAGTTCATGGGCAGCGAGGGCTTCATTGTGGGCAGCCACAAGGGACTTGAGGTGGTCCTCAATGGCGGGGATGTGGGAGTCAGTGATAACTGAGGGAAGGGCACGGAGTTCATATCCCATCATGAGATAGAATGGAGTCTGTCTGGTGACAGAGTGGGGGCGGTGGTTGTGCATGAACTCAGCGTGAGGGATGAGTTCGGACCATGTGGTGGGGTTACTTCTGCAGAAGATGTGGAGGTAGGTCTCAACTTCTTGGTTAATCCATTCAGTTTCACCATCAGTCTGGGGGTGATATGCGGTGGAGAGCGCGAGGGAGTAGTTGAGAGCTTTTCCTAGTGCTTTGGTGAAAGCGGAGGCAAACTGAGGGCCTCAATCGGAGACGATCCTGTTGTAAAGACCAAATCGGAGGAAGACTTTGTGGAAAAAGAGGGCTGCAACCCCTTCAGCAGTAATGGTTTTCTTGGTAGGGCAGAGAATTACCCCCTTAGTAAGGCCATGGTCGACCACGACCAAAAGAGTATCAAACTCCAAAGATTCGGGGAGGTCAGTGATCAGATCACATGAGATCTGTTGGAAGGGGCGGGTACAGGTGGAGCGGATGGGGGTGAGCAGGGGAACCATGGGGTGGGTGTTGGCCTTGTGTTGTTGACACGAAGCACAACCTTCGACATACTTTTGTATGTATTGAGCGAGGCCTGGCCAACAAAACTTGGTGGCGACGAGCTGACGAGTTTTGAGATAACCAGGGTGACCAGCAGTCTCGTGGTCATGGCAGTGCTGGAGGATAGAGCGCCAGAAAGATTCATCAGGGGGAATGTAGACGCGTCCTTGGAAGGTAAGGATGCCGTCTTTGTATTGCCAGTTGGACAGTCATGACCGAAAGGCAGGGAGAATGGTGCCATCGAGAGATTGGAGGGCCTTGAGGACAAAGGGATCCATCTTGGAGTGAGATGAGATGTGTTCTTGGAGCATGGTGTCAACGACGTTGACAAATAAGGATGGGGGAAGGAGGGTAACTCCTTCATTGTCAGCGTCATCCGAGGGAATGAGATCAGGGCAGCAGGAGAGGGCATTGGGACCAGCAAGGAGTTTACCGGGAATGTGGATCATGGTCAGATCAAAATCTGTGAGGTCGAGGAGCCAACAGGCTTGTCGGTGGTTGAGGTTCTGTGCTGACTGGAAGTAGGTCAGGTTCTTATGGTCCATAAAGACTTGGACCGGATGGGAGCTGCCATGGAGATAATGGTGCCAGGATTTCGGGGCTCACATGATAGCGAGGAGTTTCCGATCATAGATATCATAGTTTCGTTCTGCTGGTGAGAACAACTGAGAGAGATAGGAACAGGGGTGCCAACCCCGTTTGCATCGGTCTGAAGGAGGATAGCACCAGAGGTGAACTTTGAGGCGTCCATCACGATAGCAAACAGAGCGGAGAGGTTGGGGAGTTGGAGGACTGGTTGTGCGAGGAAGAGTTCTTTGAGGTGATCAAAGGACTTCTGGCATTTAGGGGATCAGGCCCAGGGAGTGGTTTTCTTGGTGAGATTGATGAGGGGGCGGGCGACTGAGGAGTAATCGGGGATGAATTGCCGATAGAAGTTGGCGAAGCCGAGGAAGGAGCAAACATTGTGGAGCTTCTCTGGGATAGGCCAGGATGTGATCCCATCAAGCTTGATGGGGTCCATGGCGAGTTGACCGGGTTTAATGATCATTCCGAGATATTCAACTTCTTTGGAGGCGAAGTTGCATTTCTCAAGTTTGAGGTGAAGGTCGAGTTCCTTCATGCATTGGAGGACACACTTGGTTCGTTCAGCATGGGTTTTCTCATTGGGGGAGAAGATGAGAAGATCGTCCATGTAGATGACGAGCCATCCTTCAGCAATTATATTGCAAAAGGAGTCATTCATGAATCTTTGGAAGGTGGCGGGGGAGTTGGTGAGACCAAAGAACATGACGGTTGGTTCGAAGAGTCCTTTATGGGTGATAAAGGCGGCTTTCCATTGATATCTGTCTTTGATTCGGACATTGTTGTAGCCCCATTGAACATCGAACTTCATAAAGACCTTGGCATCATGGAGTTTGTTGACAAGGTCAGAGACTAAGGGGAGGGGGTAGGCATCACGAACGGTGTGCTCATTGAGGTACCTGTAGTCCTGACAAGGATGGAGTCCGCCATCCTTCTTTTTGATGAAGAAGAATGGGGAAGCTTGGGGGGAGTTCAAGGGGTGTATCTTGCCTGAAGCAAGATTTTTGTTGAGGAAGGCTCCCGTGGCCTTGCGCTCATCTGGGGAGAGGGGGTAGATCTTTCCAACCTTGGGCGTGAAAGATTCGTCAAGGTTGATCTCATGATCATAAGGGCGTGAGGGGGGTACGTGGTCTGTGGCTTCTTTTGAGAAGACGGAGGCAAAGTCGGAGTATTCAGTGGGGAGGGTGACCTTGGGTTTGGCTTTCTCAGCGGCCATGGCCAACTTGGTAGAGTTCGTGAGTTTGGCAATGAGAGGATCGCCTTTGAAGATGAAGTGATATCCGCATTGGATGATACGGTTGACGGTGTAGTTGTCACGAGCACAGCGGAGGTACTGAGGTTCCATCTCATAGTCAAGGTATTCATAGAGGCATCCATCATAGATGGAGTCTACTTGGATGTGGCGAGGGGGTCGAGGAGAGGGCTTGAACTATTGGAAACGAGTTTCATATTGGTTCAAGTCAACTTTGTGGAGCATGTAGAGCTCCTTGGATTGGTCAGTGGACTTGTTGATGGAGAGAGTCTGACCAAACCAGTCGATAGTGGGGTTAACGGCTTTCAACCAGGGGAGACTGAGGATGAGGTTTTGTCAACCGCAATCCATGACGTAGAACAGGACTTTGTGAGCGAGTCCTTCGATGTGAACAAAGAGTTCAGTGGTGAAGCGAACTCCTCCTTTGTCTGTGGGGCCCTGATTGAGGTTGGTGACGTTGAGGGGGGAGGGGAGTCAGGTGGTAGGGAGCTTGTTTTTGCGGACGAAGCCCCAATCGATGCAAGAGATGTCGGTGCCACTATCAATGAGGGCGTGGGTGTCGACAGTTTTCAACATGTGCGAGGGTACAATGATTTGGACAGGGATTTGCATTGAACCAGGCAGTGTAGGTACAGTTACATGTTGTATTTTAGGAGAGTCCCACATCAGTTGAGGTCTCCGTTCTAAAAATCCTTCTTGGGGGGAAGGGTGAATTGGATGTGGCGAACAGTGAGATCGTCGTCATTGTCATTGTCGCAGGTCTGGAGTTTGGGGAGGTCGTCGTCGATCTGTTCGACTCATTTGACCGAAGTCTTACGAGGTTCCTTGGGGTACTTTCCACAAGCATCGGCGTGGTGGCCCTTTTGCCTGCAGCGTAAGCAATGTCCTTCTTTGAAGCATCACTCCTGCTCCTCGGGAGTTAGCTTAGGGGGTCTGGGGACGTTAACCGTGTCGACATCCATGGCGTTGGAATCGCGGGTTTTCTGAGAAGGGGAGGAGGTGGAGGGGGTCTGGTAAGACTGGTATGTGGGGGTAGAATGGGTACGGTGTTGGTTAATGATGGTCTCAGCATGATTATTCTGGACTTGGAAATGAATGGCCTTTGAGTACCATTTGTCAACCTTGGTGGGAACCGTGTCCATGGAGAGGATGCGGCGGAAGAGGGGAGGGGGAATGCCAGCAGCAAAGTAGTTGATCAGGACATTCTGATCAGTGATGCCCAAGAGGGCAACATTGTTTCTAAACTCAGCAATATGCCAAGTGAGTTCAGGACCATAAGATCCGTTTTTCTTAGGGATGAGGCGTTCCGAATGAAGCCAATTGATGGCCTGATTCTTAGTGTCTTGGTGCTCAAAAGCACTCTTGAATTTGACGAGGAAGTTGGCGAATGTCCCGAAGGAGTTGGCGGTGATGGCTTCCTCTCGGAAGGTAGAGGCCCAAATGGTGACCGAGCCCTTTTTCATGTAGAACAGGGCATAGGTGATTTTCTTATTGTCGTCATCATAAACAGCCTTATTTATGATGAGGTAGGTCCAGATAGAGGATAGCCAGGACAAGGCATCGGCATAGGAGCCGTTAAAGGCGTCGGGGGCTCCGAGATGGAGTTCAGTGGATTTGGTCATCATGGTGACTTGGGCAGGGGGTAGAGTAAACGCTGGTTGGCGGTTGACTGGGGTTGGCAATGGTGGGGTGGGTACTCTGGGGATACTAAGTGCCGCAGAGAGTCGATGGGTGAGTTCTAGGTCCTCAGGTTGTTGAGGGATGATGAGGTCTTCGTCAGTATTGATGGGGTTTTCCGAAGAGGGTTCATCGGTGTCCGACAAGTCAAGGGTTTCCCTCCGTGATGCGAGGTCGGGGTAGGGTCTAGGGTTTCTGGGGCATTGGTGGGCAATGGTGGAGGCTTATACGATGATAGCCGATCAAGGGAGATCTTAGACCTTTTGTTATGCTCAACGTGGTCAAGCATAGGCCTGCAGGGGTTCTAGGGCTTACTGTCGCTATACATGTTACGAGTAAGCACGATTCTGAGGGCCTTGAGGATCCAGGACCATCAGAACCCCTCGGCTCTTCCCCTCTAGAGTGGAAACCCGAGGATGGACTACCCCCAGAATGTTACTGGACCTTATTCCCCGAAGACTATGCTCCATATGGTTATATGGAGATTCCCGTTCTGAACTCGCCCTGTTCTTTCTTTCTTCCGCTTTCATAGCTCTTGCCATGTGTCTCTAACACTGCTTTCGTCACGGACCTCCACTCCTCCTGCCATCCTCCTTTCGATGGCAGTGTCATCCCATTCTTATCATTGACTCCACGAGGCCATTGTAGTATACCATGTGTCCTGTCCCATCACTCCTCTATTCCAAGATGGTTCTGACCTGTATAAATAGTTGGTAGTTATCCTGTACATTCCCCAGCTAGATCTGTGCAATTATATGCAGTGTTTAGTCTCATCCTGCCTGAGTCTCAAGTCTCATCCTGCCTGAGTCTCAAGTCTCAGCAGAGAACCTCCTAGGATTTCTATAGGACATTGTGTCGCCTTCGAGGACACACTAGGACTAGACGTTGCGCAAGCGTAACAATACAGCTGACAGGACGAGGGGGCCTGATGAGGGGATTCCTTGACAGGGAGGCTAAGGCCAGCATAAGGCTAATGTTGGATCGAGGAGGGGGGTCCACTCAAGGGTTTTCCTTGGCAGAGGTTCTGGGGACCATTGAGGACCGAGGGATCAACAGGTCTTGGGACGTCGCAGGACTTAGCGACGGATCGAGGGTTCGAAGGGAGTGTCCACTCAACAGTAGGACGAGGACTGGGGGACCTGAGAGCAACTCCAAGATACTAGGTAAATTGCAGCAGATCTAAGATAGCGAATACACCTGAGTATCGAAGGTTTATATATGCAAGCCAAATGGTTAAGGGTAGGTCAATGGAAGAAGGTGAGTCAGCGATAGAAAGCGATGGAATCACGAAGAAGCTGAGTCACTATGGAGTGGATGTGATGGCATCAGATAAGTATTGGTGATACAACTGTGGATGAGTCACGCTAAATAAGTAAGCAGTATTACAAGGGCAATGGTAAAAGAAAGGGCCCAAGCAGGGCTCGAACAGCGAGGGTCAAGGTCCTTTGGTGTATATGGTAAGTGAAGTAAGGAAAAGAAAAAGGGGTTCAACGAATCGTAACAGATCTTAACTTCAAAAGCATTTGGAGAGGGTTTCTTATTGACTGTTAAATCCGGTCCCACAGAGGTCTGGGTACTAATCTCCAGAGTGCCGGAGATGTATAGTTTGGAAAGTGACTTCGGCTTCACCTTATGTGGTGTGCTCTTGTTTGAGTCTGCTGTCACTGATTTATGAGAGGGACAGAAGTCGGAGGGTTGGAGGATTGGAGGTAAGTCATCTAGACTCAGGCAAGAGAACACCGATATGAGATCAATGGCAGAGGAGGTAAAGCGGGTGATTAAATCAATATTTGAACTGAGGTTTAAGCTAAGGATACATGGGTTTATATATGGAGATTGGAGTTCCGAAGAAGAAAAGGCTAGGGTCAAGAAACAGATAATATAAAGGACTGCTACTTTGCCGGCAAGTCGCACAGCTGGGGCTGTGCTTTCTTGTCTGAGCACAACAGTGTAGAATGAAGGCTAACTAAATAGTGAACAAGGAAGTATAAGAAAGTAACATAAGTATAACGTACAGGAAATGAACATAGAATCAGATATGGAGGAAAGGATGAGAGACCAGGAAAAACTTAGCAATGGATTGTTTCAACTTCAGAGTAAGATAACCAAAGGCGGTTGTATGACCTTGGAGATGACCGGAGGGGACTTGATTGAAATCTGGGATATGATGTTGACATATCAGGGTTTCTGTGAAAGTTCAAGTAGCATGAACTCCACAGCATCATGTGATGCATCTTGGAGATGCATGATTAGCTCAGCTTTTACCTCAGTTTGGTGAGAGTCATGAACAAATGCTTGGAGATAGTGTTTCAAGCAACCATCTAGGGTGATGTTGGTAATTTGCTTGATCCACTGAGGGGACCAAGGCTTTACAGTCTCCATCCACAAGCAATGTCCTTTGTGAAGATCAATATTTTGCATTCAGGGAAAATTTCAGCTATTTGACTCTTAGTAGCTCGATTATTCTGTCACTTGATTGCATGAACCCTGGGTGGTTCAGAGGCTGTAATGCTCAAAGGGAGCAAAGGTACATTTGGCTTTTGCTTAGCCAATGGTTTCCTCAAATTTTCAGTGATCTGTAATCTAACCAGTGCTGAAGAAGTGAATGAGTTCAAAGACTCAAGTGAGATCTCTTCTACTTTCAACAAGAAAAACTTGTTAGTGGATGCAAGAGGAGAATTAAGCACAGGTTTTGGCCCCACCTGTTATGCTCGATGTGGTCAAGCATAGGCCTGCAGTGGTTCAAGGGCTTACTGTCGCTATACAGCTGACAGGATGAGGGGACCTGATGAGAGGGTTCCTTGACAGGGAGGGGGTCTTTCTTGGCAGAGGTTCTGGGACCATTGAGGACAGAGGGATCAACAGGTCTAGGGACGTCACAGGGCTAGTGACAGTTCGAAGGTTCGAAGGGAGCATCCACTCAATAGTAGGACAAGAACTGGGGGACCTGAGAGCAACTCCAAGATACTAGGTAAATTGCAGGAGGTCTAAGATAGCGAATACACCTGAGTATCGAGGGTTTATATACACGAGCCAAAGAGTTAAGGGTAGGCAAAGGGAGAAGGTGAGTCAGCAATGGAAAGTGATGGAATTGCAAAGAAGCTGAGTCACTACAGAGTGGATGCGATGGCATTGGACAAAGGTTGGTAATATAGCTGCGGGTGAGTCATGCTAAATAGGTAAGCGGTAATGGGAAGGCGATGGTAAAAGAAAAGGACCCAAGTGGGGCTCAAATGGCAAGGGTCAAGGTCTTTTGGTGTATACAGGAAGTAATCGTAGGGGAAAGAAAAGAGGGACCCAATGAATCATAACACCACCACACCATCCTTAAGCCTTGGGCTTTGAACACTCCTCATCAAATTTCTACATGTTTTACAAGCCTCAAATTGAATTGTACCTTGAGGGTAAGGGGATCTCATTCCTTGTTCTCTTCTACAAAATCCATTTCTTATATTTCCTCAATGGCTTTTTCAAGTCCTTTGAGGTCTTGGTATTCAACTGTGATTCTGCAAACCTTGGTCATTTTGAATCCACTTGATGTGTGGGTTGCACAGGGTCACAGAGCATTTTGTCCTTCTTTGGTGCACTTGAAACAGATGTTCTTGACATGTGCTTTGGACATGTCCATTGGTATTCCAGCATCTGCAAAGGTGCCAGGGGTATTAAGGCCAATAGCAGGTAGTAGTGGTGTCATGGGTAAGCACATAACCAGCTTTGGTACCCATCTTGTTGTGGATTGCTGTTTCTTTTTGAAGTCAGCAATCTTGTTCAGAATCTATCCAGCCTCAATGACAGCATTACACCAGTACTTATAGTCTTTTGCCTTGGTGGTGCTAATACTCCAATCTGTCCATAGGACTTGCTCAACAATGTCACTCTTGGCATTTTGTCAAAGGATATGGACTAACTGTCCTCCATGGAACAACTCTGAGTACTCTGTGTGTATCATAAGTTTCCTCGCAAATCCACAAGAACTGTATGAATATGTCTCCGCCTTCCCACATGATCAACCGCCTTTGCTGAAATAATTCAAGCCTACCCATACCTCTCCACAAACCATGCTGCATTCCAATGCGCCCAAGCCTTGGGCCCATACCTATACTCTTCCGCATCACCAGGCAAATGCATCCAAACTCATCTGATGCCCCGCCTTTTGCAATACCACCCAGAAATTCATGTTGCCATGTTAGCGCATACAATCATGCTTCAGTCCCTTCAAGATCCCACCACCCAAGTCTCAAAAGAGATCAAATGACAAGAATGAAACATTTGACAGACGCGTTTCACACGTCAATCTCATCCTCCTGGTACGTCGCCACATTTGCATCCAAATATGAAACTTGTCCACTCGAGCATCTCGACGATCTTGCCGTCAGAACGTAAACGCTCGCTAAACAGTCTCTCTTATGACCGTCCTCATATCTTCAACTGTCGGCAGCCCAGGTACTTGTTTCGATTATTGCTTTAACAGTAGCTCTGGCTCGGATTCTGACCATCTCCGAATCATCCGTCAAAGCCTTTTTCGCCGCGTCAGCCGAGAAATGCAACATGTTGGCATTGAGCGCAAGCGGGTATGTGTACGTACCATAGGCATGACCCTCCGCTGCGATATGTGGGTGAAGGCGAGTAAGGAGAAGGAAGCTCCTGATCGGCGAGCTATCAATGATCTAAAGAGGTGTGATCCCACGAGCCAGCCAAGCTACCCCATCAGCACCATATCCGCATACTAGTCCGGATCGATCCTGCCCTCTGCCATGCCCGAGGGCGTTTGATGAGCAACATAGAGTAGTATAAACATTACGCGCCTCGGGACATGCCGAAGGGACCCCAGGTGCACCTTAGAGTACGACTGTGACCATGACTACTAGTATTCGCTTTCATTACCGAATCTCCTAATGACCCTCTGTGGCGAGGACAGTAAGGATATGGAGGCTAGCCTTCTACTATCCGATGAGGAATGGCTTAAACACTTTGGTCTGAATGGCCGGGCTACCAACTTGTTCTTTGTGGAGTGTAGAGACCTCTTCAAGAACAATGATGATCTGGTGGAAGTTGCGCGCATGAGCAAGCCTGACATCTCGCAGAAAGTGTACGATATTGCGGAAAACGATGACAATGTGAAAGGCCATGTTCCGGAACTATTGTGGTATAAGGCCGCATTCGAGGATGTCTCCACTGCGAACATTCGGGAACATCTTGGCCTGGACACTTGAGGAGCTCGAGTTTTATACATGATCATCGTGTTTCGAAAGCTGAAACCCATCACCAAACTCATCAAGAAGCAATTTTTGCATGCATGATGGGCGACAGTGAAGTGTGAGTCACGTCTATTCTAGAGTTGGACCTGCTTTGTTTACTCTTTCACGAAGGCCACCTCGCACTCTGGAAGAAGGGAGTGTATCATCGAGACATCAGCTCATCAAACTTGATGTATCGTGAAGCCAAGGGTAAGGTCATGGGCGTCCTCAATGATTTCGACTTGGCGTCAACCCAGGAGACTGCCACCAGAACTGAATGTACTGGCATGGTACCGTTCATGGCTGTAGAACTCCTTGACAAGGCAGCGCTTGAAGGCAAAATCAAATATTCATATGAACATGATGCGGAGTCGTTCATTTGGGTCCTGATCTGGATCGTCCTCCGGTATGTGGATGGTAAGTTGAAGGGTGACCACGATCCCCCCCTCAACGAATGGTTGAGAGTAAATGCCGCCGGGTGCAGGGAGAAGAAGAACAACTTTTTGAACAATGTCAACATGTGGAAGAGGCCGCAAGCTGGTGCAAGCCATGAAGAGAATTGGAGGTTAGCCCAAAAATGCATCCTTGTATTGAGGCAGAGAGGACTTGAATACGAAGATAAAGGGAATGAAACTTTGGATATCAATACAGCATTTGAAAGACTCCTGAACGATCTGACTAGCCGTTATTTGTAGTATCGTTACTGGGTTACTTCTTGATCAATATGAAATCATTTTGTGGTGTGTCAGTCATTGCTAGTCAGAATCTAGGGTGCTCTTGGATTTACTTGGCTGAGCACCTTGAAACAAGTGTGAGTTCAAGGGAAGTCTGTGTGCGAAGGAGAAGCACTCAGGTCATCGAATCTGTTTGCTGCATCCGCCAGTCGACCCTCTCTGAAGATTAGGTCCATGTTATGCCTGATCTCAGGGCAGTACATGCAGTGGCAGTTAGGGAGACGGGATAGGGTATGGTTTCGAGCCTGCAAGAGCTCTCATCAGGAGACTAGAGTCGCTGCCTCGACCATTGTCCTTTCAAGACTGTTTAGGTGGACTACCACTCACTTACCAGACAGAAGGAGTCGGAACTTGTCAGGAATTTCACGGAACTTCATGGAACTCGGAACTTCATGGAACTTCATTGAATTTCACTGCTTTGTCAAGTCACGCATAGTAGATCCACAAATCTTCTAGAATAATCACGGACATGAGGCACATAGTATATAAATCCTGGGTTGACTCGGAGAACTCCAGAGTTTTCCTTGTCAATCCCAGCATCTGTCATGACTCTTCTTCTCTTTTTCGCTTATTCATACTTACACTCTCACGTGACTTCATGACTCATCTATATCATGTGCAGATACTATTCCATGACCTTCCCTGTTATTCCATGGACTATTACCATAGTAAGGCATCCAACCTGCCCTATACCTTATGCACGGACCATCGTGCTCATGTATATAAGGTGGATGCTCATTGTAGGAGCTCCTTACTTTCAGTTTATTCATTGTCTTTGCAAGTAACCTTAGGGCAACCTAGGACCTTTCATCGAGTCCTGATATAAAACCGAAAGTAACCTCCTACCTTGCCCACCACCATCGCCGTCATTCGAACCTCGCTCATCGCATAGTCAACACCTCGTCAACCACCTATCCCCTCTCCTCACTGACGTCTCCTCCGACCCTCGTTGTCGCTCGCACCTGCAGCTGTACTGCGCCGGTCAATGCTTCGCCGACCCCTACTTCTCCCTGCTTTATGTCAAGCCCTCTGGCTGTCTGAGTCACTGAGTTATCGCGCTGGCAGCAGAGCGTCCTCACCGTATAAATCAACGGCAAGTGATTGTTGCACTCCCATCACCGGCCTTAACGGTTTACGCCAGATGTATATACCGTGCCATCAAGAGAGTCCTCGCTCTCTTCTTCCTTCAGCTTAGTTTGATATGGAAGATCATACTCTGGATTACTTCCAATCTGCCCTGGACCTGATCCACCACACCTGCACGCTACTAGAAGGACTTGTACTAGTCTTTCTCCTCACCTACCTTCAACTCGCTTTCCATGTCATCGCTGTCGAGCCTGTTGCATTTGTGCCAGAGCCACAGCAGCCCCTTCCTCTCCAACCCCTACACTCCACGACAGATGTAGAGGACCCCTCGGACGATGAGCAAACTGTCTACGAACCATCGTTACACTCTGACGAAGGGATAGTCATTGACAACCCCACACTACCCAACCAATACATCCTCGCCGCCCTCTCTCCTATCGCTCTCATGCCCGCCCCCAGGCATCTCGGACCCAGTTATCCAGTCACATCAACTTGGCATAATCGAGCATGTATGATTACAGATTCTCCAGACCCCTCATCAGACTCTGATTATTAATCACACACCGTGGCGCGATTGCTGGGAAGACATCGGGCTACTCATCCCTTGTATTGCCACCAACGCATATGTGAGGTACCCCCAGGTATATTCCGAACCAATCCCAATCCCTTCACCCCGCATAAGTGTCTGCGACCGGGTAACCACCAAGTAGTACACAACCAAGTTCCTTCTTTTCAGAGGCTGAGCTCGCGGAAAAGGAAGAGTGGCAGAAAGGTTAATAAGTAGTTTTTATTTTTAGCTGCCCATCATTTCGGATGATCCTGTCCCCCGACACTCCCCACGCGTTCCCCGAAGACCGCTGCACCTGCCTGCTGGAGACCGAACCACTCCAGTTGCTTATCCTTACCCTCCTCCCAACATTAGTCGCACTTCCTCATGAAGCAACACAAGGCTGACAATGTCTACCAAGGTTGGACCCTCTACCACCAGTCCCCTCATTCCTCCTCTCCGCTCTTGGCCCATGGCTGGGACCTTTGAGGAATTCCAACAACAATACGCCACGTACGTCCAACACGTGGCCCAACACAGAGCACATACCGCCATGCCTCCAACTGTACCAAGCCTCCCGCCAAAAAAGAAAAAGTCAAAGGCACCCAAAGTAGAAGACGAGCCGAAGGTCATTCACCTTGGCAAGTCCTATGTCGAGAAGCCACTGCCATTCTCGGGGAAACCCGAGGACTATACCAAATGGAAGGCAAAATTTAAACTCTATCTACTCAGATTCGACCGACCTGTCGAAGATGCCGAGGAGATCAAGATGTTCCTAGGATTCTGTACGGAGGGACCCGCAGAGGAATTCGCGACTCTACTTATCAAGAAGGATCTCGATTATGACGACTATACCGCCCAAGCGTTCTTCAGAACATTCGTTGACCCTTATTTCAAACCGGTTTACGAAGCAGCTCATGCCGAAACCAAATTACTCAACCTCAAACAAGGATTGATGACGATCGAGGAATTCCTCACCAAGCAACAGAACCTGATTGCTCATGCAGAGTGGTCAGAAATCACCAACAGTCGACAACTCGTGCGACTCCTTCGCACCAATGCCTGCAATAACATCGTCGAACAAGTCGAGCGATCTAGCATCGACATGACGACGAACTATCTCAACAGTTACTCCGAATGGACCAAGCAGCTTATTCCCGCTGGTCATCTGCTCATGAAGATCGCTGAAAGAAAGCAAGGTACCACTCACGAGATGCCACGACCTAAGGTCAAATTCCCTACCAAATTCATCGAACCTCACACTGCGACCCCGGAGACTACTGGTGTCTTCGGAGGCTGAGGCACTTCCATGGATTTATCCAAGGCAAGAGCGACTGGAACTTGCTTCCGGTGTGCCAAGGAAGGCAAGACATCTGCATGGCCTTGTGCCACCCATGCCCAAAAGAGCTCTGGCTCCAAGAATATGAAAGTCCACGGACTCGACATTGAATACTCCACCCTAGAGGAGTTGGAAACCGCAGTTCGAGAAGCAGATGAGATGGATTTTGTTGAAGAGGATGAGGATTGAGATCGCCTCATTCTCAAGGTACGTCACCAGTTAGAATTTGTACTTGTAATGTTATGGTCAGGGGCACCCGGGCTACCAAGCCTAAGGATGGCGTGGCAGTACCTCAAACTGTGCTTAATTCCCCTTTTTGTTCTACTAACAAATTCTCTCTCCTTGATGTAGAAGAGATCTCAGACTGCGAAAGCAGCCCCAGTCCTAGTTTGCCGGCTATGCAAAAGCCAAATGTACCTTCGCCCCTTTTGGGTGTTATAGCCTCTATTCCATCTGGGGAATATGCAATCAAAAGGCGGACAAAGACCGAGACTGTGAGTAGAAAGGAAGCGACACCACCTCGAACGATTCTTACCAGGGAAGATCGCGGATGGAAGTCCACAATCAAGCCTTGGTCCACGCAATGGATCAAGCAAATTGCCAATAACACCACTGATGAACGGCTTATCTCTCATTTACGAGCCTTCGTTCACGACACCCGCCTTTCGGAGATCAATGCTGAGCTAATCGCGGACCTTCGGAACGCATCCCATGATGCTGCTGAGTTTATACTTCTCGAACTCACTCAGAAGCCTCAGTATCGGACCAAGAAACCATCACCCAACGCTTTCGAGGTACCCGTCATACTCGGAACTGACTCTGGGAAGATAGTTGAGGCAGTCGCCTTAATTGACTCTGGATGTATGGCATCAGCCATCAATATCGACTTCGTCCGAGAGCACGACCTCGAACAGAAATCCTTACCCCAGGCTATACCCGTCTATAATGCCGATGGAACCGCCAATACCAAAGGTGCGATCACGCACTACATTGATCTGAAAGTGGCTATCAGAGACCACCAATCCGCTATCCCCTTTTCGGTGACACGTTTGTCATCCCAAGCGGTCTTCGTGAAGAACGACAATAAGGGCGTCACAGTTTTTCCTTCTATTCTACAGCAGAATAATGTGTCGACGGCTGTGGAGAACACGCCGACACCCGACCAGGATTTTATTTCTCTCTCTATAAATATAAATGCACTTCCTATCTCTAATACAGACATTTACTCGAATGCTATAGACATGCATATGCTAATGGCAATGCATGTAGCCAAACAATCTCTTTCTTCTTCTTCTCTTATAACGCAACAAATAAAGAACTTACAGCATCTCAAGGACTCTAAAGTAGTATGAGCACTCGCTCAAAACGATACCCGTTTCTCCATTCGCGATTCACTTATATATTTCAAAGACTCTCTTTACATACCCAAGGACACACCTCTCCGAAACAAGATACTAACTAATATTCACAGCCACCCTACAGCCGGACATCCAGGGATACGGGCTACTATCCAGAAGGTCCAAGATCAGTACTACTGGCCGACGTCAGCCAAGGACGTCAAAAGATTCATCAAAGGATGCGAGGCGTGTCAAAAGAACAAAGCCATTATGACCCCTCAGCATACCCCTTTGCACCCCAACAAGATCCCACGTCAACCATGGGAACACATCTCACTAGATCTGATCTCCCCGCTTCTGGAGTCACATGGAAGCAATGCCATTCTTGTCATCGTCGATCGTTTCTCAAAAATGATCCGACTTTTCGGCATCCGAGATACGATCAACAGCAAGGGCATTACAACTATACTCTGCAATGAAATCTTCAAACTCCACGGTCTCCTGACCAAGGTCATCTCAGATCGGGGACCCCAGTTCGTATCCATGTTCATGACTGAACTTCAGAAACTCCTTGGCATCATGCCAAACCCCTCCACTGCTTTCCATCCTCAGATGGACGGTCAAACCGAGCGCTACAATGCATGGGTAGAACAGTACCTCCGCATCTACATTAACCACCATCAGAGCGACTGGAAAGAATGGCTCCCCATGGCCGAGTTGGCGCATAACAACAATCCTCGTTCCACCACCCATCAAACTCCGTTTATGCTCAACTACAGACATGAACCCCGCGTCAACGAGGATTGCCGCATGTCTATCCAAAGTAAGTCAGCTACAGACTTCACCAAACAGATGACAACACTGTGGGCGCAAGCTGCCGAAGCCCTCCAGCTGGCCAATGAGGACATGAAGAAGTTTTACGATCGCTCCATATGCCCCACAGAGGATTACAAACCCGGAGATCTTGTATGGCTTGAGGCGACCCATATCCACACCAACCGACCAATGAAGAAATTGGATCAGAAACACTACGGTCCTTTCAAGGTCCTTACGAAGGTTGGTGTCGCCTCATACAAACTCGACCTCCCCCATAAGTGGAAGACCATTCATCCGGTCTTTCATGAATCTCTCCTCCATCCATACACCCCGCTGGTAACCGGCCCCACTCCTGCTCCACCTCTGCCCGACCTCATAGACGATGTTCCGGAGCAGGAAGTTGAGAAGATCATTGATTCACATCAATGAGGCAAACAATTTGAATACCTTGTCCATTGGAAAGGATTCCCTGTCAAAGAAAACAAATGATTATCCAACACCGAGCTCGCTCATGCTCAAGGTGCAGTAACTAAATTCCATCATCTCCATCCGACAGCTGCATGCCCCATCACTCGACTTCGCCTCCGAGGCCTTGATGTTCTACTCTCTTCAGGACTCGTCACCCTTCCAAACGAACCACCCTGCACATGTGCCCTGTGCTCCTCTTCACCTACATTCACCGATCCCAGATTTCTCGAATATCGCAAGCACTTCAAACGGTTTGATGATTATATGTTCGAGATACCTGTTGATCCATCACCTCCTCTACTGCCATCTCCTGTGGTAGTTCCTCATTCACAGATTCATTGGTCCTTTTGCAAGGACCCTTACTGTCACTACCATACCACCTCTTGAGGACAAGAGTCCTTGAAAAGGGGGTAATGTCATGACTCTTCTTCTCTTTTTCACTTATTCATACTTACACTCTCATGTGACTTCATGACTCATCTATATCATGTGCAGATACTATTCCATGACCTTCCCTGTCGTTCCATGGACTATTACCATAGTAAGGCATCCAACCTGCCCTATACCTTATGCATGGACCATCGTGCTCATGTATATAAGGCAGATGCTCATTGTAGGAGCTCCTTACTTTCGGTTTATTCATTGTCTTTGCAAGTAACCTTAGGGCAACCTAGGACCTTTCATCGAGTCCTGATAGCATTGCTCATCTCTGATTGAGTGTGCTCGTTGTTTGTGTAATTCCGACAGAACTGTGGTACGATGATGGACCACAAGTGGGCGTGCATGTGTGCCATAGGTCACTGGTCACGGGCGGCTGCGGTGCAAACCTCCACGAGAATGGTGTAGGCGGTGGGTGCAGGAGCCATCAGTTTACCTATAACTTCTTGAAGAGGTGTAATCCCACAGGCCAGCCAACTCTTTCGGGTCCCACCAGCAATTTTGTCGTCCCCATGCTAGTATCCGGATGGATTCTACCCTTCGCCATGCCCGAGGGCATTCGATGAGTAACACAGACGCCTCGAGCGCCGAGCCACCATTTAATAACGAGCGCTTTCGGGTGGCGGAGGGACGACGTCATAGAAAGCAGCTTTTCGGGCTCCGACGTCGAAGCAAATATATACTTGATCCTCGCGATCAAGCATCTTGCCCTCGCTCTTCGACGTCGGCCTGCTGCTGGAAGTCCTTCCTTCGCTCATCTTTTCGTCCCGTCCACCAGCGCCCTGTGGTGTAGTGTCTCGTTTCTCTTTTGTTTTGTGTATAGTACCTGTCTTGCTTCTCTCCGCATGTAGCTTTGTCACGCAATCCAGCCAGTGTCTCTTTTCTTTGGGCAGTTCTTTCGCCGGCCTGTCCTGTGGCATGCCTTCCGTGGCGAGGGCCGGAGTTTTGTTCCGCTCCAGCTCTCGGCACACCCCGGTCAGCCAGTCCGAGGCCTTAGACCTCTCCCCGGTCGGTCAGTCCTGGCCAGTCAAACCAGGACCAAGGCCTCGTCGGCGCCGCGCCGCGCCCACCTATGGAAGGACTGTCACAGAGCAAGCTGTGTCACATTATCTAGCTCACATACTTCATCTATCAACCTTAGATCTAGCTAGCCCCACCATAACGTCTCCAGCCCGAAATTTACCCAACGAAACTAAGTACGATATTTAATGTAGACACTGATGTCCCCGCGGAGGCGTATGCAGACATCGCCTTGAGATGCAACGGCTCCGAGTGGGAGCTACACACTAGGTAAGCAAGCTTGTCGTCATTGCTAGTCGGAGTACGATTTGGGGTGCTCGCAGATGTACTCCCTTGAAGCAAACGGCTCGCTACCAACTTCGAACCACCATGTACCACGAAACTAAGTATGAAATTTAATGTAGACACTGATGACAATAAAAACGTCTCTAGTCGGCAAGGCGGACGCATTGACGAGTTGTAGTTGAAGTACATTGTCCAGACCCATAAACAGCACGCTCAACGATCACAGTTTGGCAAGAAAGCTGGGTCTGATATCTTCACGCTAAACTAGCACGGCGTGATAATAGTCCAATGAAATGTCACTAGTCGGCAAGCCATGTCGTGATGAGTACGATCACTCCAATGCCAAACACGATGGCAGCAACGTCGCTCATGAAGGCACTCCCTATGTGGAGATACCGCAGCCCGTTCGTGACCCACGATGAGAGTGGTAGAGGGAGATGCGGGAGAGCAAGTGAAAGCAGGGCTGGTGGCTGTACTTCGTCCTATTGTGACTCTGATCAATAAACGACCATGCTAGGGATAGAGTCAACCCACCTGTCCGCTGAAAATGCGCAACGAATGCAACGTCACTTGTAGCGTTATAAACGCCCAAAAGAACGGCTGTAAACGGTGACTTTGTGTCAGTATTCTTTGACGCGCGAAGAAAGAGAAAGAAAATCGAAACTACTTACGACGACCTGTACACCCCACGCACCCTCCAACGTTCCCTGTGTAGCCAACTTGGGCCACCGTTTCCAAAACGCCACCTCGACTGCCCCCGCCGTTTTTTCTACAAATGCCTCCGGCTCCTTCCACAGCACGAAAAACGCCAACAGACACCACATGCACACGAGGTGTATCAACGGGAGCCATCTTTGGAGGAGCGTCCGCTGTTTTGACTGCGCTGGCGGTACGGGCGCCTTTCCAAGAGCACCACCCGGTGCAGGACTCGTTCGCACCATTTGCGCCATCATGCTGGCCAATGGATCGTCTGCGGCTGGGACAGACGGTGGAAGCGAGGAGGGCACGGATGGCAGGGAGGAAGCGACTGCGGGGTTGAGAGCGCCACCCATGAGTGCTTGCATGAACTGGCGCTGTTGTTCTTCGGACCAGACGGACGGATCAGTGGGTGGAAACGCGGGCGGTGGCGAGTGCGATGGCAGTCGTGGCGTCTCCCTTGGCGGAGGTGGCATGCTCGTCTCCTCGCCGACGAACGCAGCGCCTCCTCTTGCAGGAACATCTAAACGGACGATGAGCCCACGAAATAAGACGGCGACGACGACAATGGACTCACCGTCGCGCAAGTAGGCTGGGGCATCCTCGCCGCGCGCTGACGTGGTCAGTCGTGCAAGACGGTCGCCGCCACGACCAAGGATGGCTTTTCTGCGAGCTTCTGCGCGTGCAGCTGCCGAGGACATTTGAAGGGGTCGTAGTGTCGTAGTGAGTAAGGAAAAACGTGGACGAGCTATTTACTTGGTACACGTAACGCACTGCCCCGAAAAGCGTAGACACCGCTTCCTCCTCCTCCTCCTCCTCCTCCTCGCACCATGTACAAGCCAGATAAAGCGACCACCGAGCGAAACGCAAAGATCCTTCGCGAGCTCGTCAAACAGCCAGACAACAAACTATGCGCAGACTGCAAACGCAACGGTACCTTCTCTCTGTTTTTTTCTTCTTCTGTCGCCCTCACTCACAGACGCTCCAGATCCTCGGTGGGCGTCGTGGAATCTGTGAGGACTCGTTGACCGTCCCATCGCTGTGCACGAGGCTCATTTCCGTGGATTTCCAGCGGCGTGTATCTCTGCATACGGTGTTCGGGCATCCACCGAGGAATGGGCACCCACATCAGCCGTGTCAAGTCCATCGATCTCGACATGTGGACGCCTGAACAGATGGAGGCACGTTCTGCCCTCTGCCTCGCCCAGCCTAACCCAACTCATACCGCACCCAGTCCATCCAGAAATGGGGTAACTGCCGCGCGAACCTCTACTGGGAGGCCCATCTCAAGGCGGGCCACGTCCCACCCGACCAGTGAGCTCCGCCGCTCTCCGCGTCTCACAACCACACCCTCACCTCGTCGATAGCAAAATGGAGTCCTACATCCGCTCGAAATACGAAACGCGGCGATGGGCCATGGACGGACCTCTACCCGCAGATCCGTCCGTCCTCGAGCCAAAGTCGGAAGCAAACGGGGGTGCAGCACCTCTTCCTGCCACGTCGTCCGCACCGCTTCTCGACGCTTCAGCCTCGCGTTCCACACACGCACCCTTGGCAAGTCTCTCCGCTGCCCGGCCCGCTTCACCCGCGCTCCACTCGCCCACCACGTTCCGTCAGAACACGGCACACACGCACTCGCAGTCCCGACAACTCCTCTCCGCCGCCGTCGCAGGGCGTGTCCAAGTGCCGCCCACACCGATCGAATCCCCGCAGTCCAAGTCCCAGCCGTTCCAACCCCAACAGCAGCAACAGCAAATCAACGCCCAGGACGACTTGTTCTCCCTCGACTTTCATGCACCCTCCAAACCGGCTACGCCACCGCAGCCCCCAGCCAAAGATGTCAAACAAGACATTCTTTCGCTCTTTTCTGCGCCGGCCCAATCCGTTCAGTCCGCGAGCGCGTTTGGCCAGTTTACGTCGGTGACGTCGTCCTGGGACGCGCTCGGCGTACAGACGGGGTCGGCCCAGCCGCATGCGCATGCACAGGCACAGGCACAACCAGCAGCAGCACCGCAGCCGCAGCCGATCAGCATGATGGGGACGACTGGAACTGGTCACTGGGGAGTCTCATCTGGTTGGAACGGCGCGCCCGCAAACACAAACACGTCGAACGACATTTGGGCACCTGCCGCAACCGCGAGTGCCAATTCGTTTGGTCTGGTGAACACGACCGACATTTGGGGCAGCAGCGGGCAGACGAACGGCGGTGGACTGCTTGCAGCGCAGCCCGCAACGGCAGTATCGAAAAAGGACGACGTGTTTGGCGATCTGTGGGGCAATTTCAAGTAGAGCGCTGACCGTGATGCCTCGATCCTTCTTATTATCCTGTCCTGTTCTTTTTTCTTCTTCTTTCTTTCTGCCACTCTTGTGTTTGGTACACATACATCGTAAATAATCAACGCGATGCACTCTCTTCCACTCGTGCAAAAACTCTTAGTCCGTCGCCGAGATTCCCAAGTCCTACGACGACGGTATCAGCTCAGCCCACGTCCCGCGCCCCACATCGTGAGTATTAACGCACCTTTTCGATCAAGCCCCTCGCGATTGGGTGAAACGCCGACTTGTATTCCTCGTACGTCTCCGCCGCGAACGCCCGATCGACAGCAGCCACCGCCCTCAAAACCGGCCGACAAAACTTCATCCGCCCCTTGACCGCCCCGTCCTCGGCACCTACCACCCACTGCGCCGCCTCGTGCGCGTACGCCGCCGGACCTGACCCCGGCCGAAGCGCCACCTGGTAGAACCGCAGACGCAGCTCGGCGTTGGGCGTGTGCGCAAGGGCGTATACCGCCCCGAGGTGTTCGACGTGTTCATGTGGGAGCGGAGAGTACCGCTCGAGGCGCTCGAGAAAGACGACTTTGGTCAAGTCAGCGCTTGGACCGACGAAAGGGGGAATGGACGCACTGATCTGGTTCGTGTCCATGCGTGACACGTCCCTGGGTGTAAAGTCGAGCTCGGGCACTGAGCTCGAGCGGGCCTTGTCCCAGCGCGCTGCTAGCACGTATGACGCGTGCGCGAGCGTCATGTCGTACTCGACCGGGGCGGGCAGCGTCAGACCTTCGCCATAGAGCCATTCCTGTCGCGACGATCAGGTGGGGACGAACGAAAACGAGAAACCACGTACGTCCCAGGAGACCTCTTGGAGTGCCTTGCTCACCTCCGCGTCGGCCTCGAAATATCCCTCCAGGTTTTCCCTCCACTGTTGTGTCGTGATGCTCTGCCCTGTAAACGTTTGCACGTAGTGCTTGACGTATGGCAAAAAGACGTCCAAGCCGCCCACCACTCTCTCTGTTCAACGTCGATCAATACGTGACGAGGTGGGTGCATAACGACGGACCGAGATGCAACAAAAAGTTGGCTCCCTTTTCGTATGGCACCTCACTATACGCGTCGTCCGGATCCTCGCCCTTTTCAAAGTCGATCTGCAATCGCTGGTATTTTGGTCGGTCCGCGTACATCGCCAGGTCGTCGTCGAGCGACTTGCGTCCGATCAGGAACGAAAACCCGCGGTGAGCTGGCGAGTGAAGACGCCCCTGAAGCACACGTTCGATATAGGTCGTCCAGCCTTCGTTGAGCCAGAAGTGGGACGCGTGTGCGTGCCTACATGATTTGATCAAAACACGAACATCGAATGTGAGGAGGAACCAACGTGATTCCGTTGCCGAACCACGAATGGGTGATTTCGTGGACGACAACGTCGACGAGGCTCCTGTCGCCCGTGATGAGCGCTGCGATACGTGGTCAGTTTCGCGATCGACGACTCGAGGTGGTCTCATACTCGGAGTGACGAACGTCAGACACGCGTTTTCCTATCGAAACCATGCGTTAGCCACACATCAACACAGATCACACATCCCTCGTACCATTCCTCCATACGGAAACGCAGGCGGAAGTACCAACAAATCATACACGCCAAACTGATACGTGCTCGTGATCTCTTCTTCTTCCGCCAAGAACCTAGACGAGACACGTCATCACCGTCGCACCATCGGAACGACAATTCAACACACCTTGGCGCATCCTGGTTAAACTCGTGCCACGCTGCATCGATAAGCTGCGGTTCAGACCATACGCCGCTCGTCCACGTCTTCTTTTCGGGCACCTCGAACGCGCGATAGACCACGTTTCCAGAGGCGATGGCGAGGAGGTACGACGGGATCGGGACCGGCTACGTCGTCGCATGTCAGATCGGCAGGGATGCACGCCTGGTACGCACCTGCTCGTACTCGTACGTGACTGATTTGGTCCCACGATCGTTGGCGCTCGGAAAGGCGTTTAGAGGAGGGGCGGTGCGGATCGCAGACATGAGAACGGGGAGGACGGACGTGACGCGCGCGGTGTATCTCTACAGCCGAAAAAGGTAAAACCTCTTGCACGTTGCGAGGGAAAGCGCACTTACGATCTTTACCGAGGGCGTGTCTAGACGGGAGTTGGCAATCCACGATCACGGACTCGAGTACGGCACGCACCTTGGATGGGTACAAGCGCGCGTGCGTAAATGGGTTGACACTGGCTGAACAAGTACGGGTGTGCCTTTCCTTGGGTCTGTCTGGAAGGAAAACGCGGTCAGCATTCATCGACAATGCCGCAGCAGACGTACTCGGGGTCTAGCCACTGCAATGCTTTGCTGTCCCTCGTCTTGTACGTTATCCGGACGCGCACCGAAGTGTCGACGACACGACCAAAGGAAACGGTCAACGCGGACCCCATGACCGGGTGTGCGTTTCCGGCGGAGAACTGGAGCGTATAAGTCAGGTATGTATGAGTCCTCGACTCGACGCACCTGGGCGTCCTGCCAAGACGCCTCTCCGATCTCGACCTCGACCTTGGACACGTCGAGGTCGGACATGTCGAATCTGCGCGTCGTTTGGAACACGTCGCCACGGGACACATGGACGTCACTTACATGACCTTGTCCACGCCGTTCTGGAGCACCGTTAATCGATGAACGGCCGAGCCTGAGATCGTTTGAGCGCTGAAATCGATGTGCCAGTCGAGCTCAACGTCCGTCGTCGCGATCGCATCATAGTTGGACTGAGTCGTCGGATCAGACATGGTATTTGGGAATGAAAAAGGCGTTGACAGATCTTATGGTCGATATCATCTCCGGCATCAAAAAAGAGCTACTTGTGTCTTAGGCGGCTGTGCGGGCGCCCGATTGGACGCAAGCGTAGCCGAGAGCCGCGGCCGCACGTGACTTGGGATTCCCTTCTTCCCCTGCGTCGACTGCCATAGACGGCAGGGGCGTGTGGAAACCGCTAAGTTTTTCCAGATAACGGGACATAAGGAAACTGGGACATGCTAGTGCCAGTGCATGCGGATTTATTGCAACGTCCTCCTGCCCATGCCGCGATCGCGTGTAGTCCCGTCTGCATCGTGTTGCCAAACCCGATGGTCGACATCGACATTCCTGCGATCGTATTCGCGGACGAGTAGAACGAGCCTGGGGTCCTCGAAGAAATACCGATGGAGGTAACAGCAACAGAGGTTGGGACGACTTTGTCAGACTGCTGGACATTGCTAAATGTCGTTGACTTATTTTTTCTGGGTTTCCCAGCCGACTCCAATCCAGCACCCAAGTTCCTGCTAACACCGGCATTTCCGGGAACCACAGATGATACGTTGGCCAACACGACGGTGCCAATGATGCTAGTAAGCCTTGCGCACAATCATGGACTTTTGAACGGCGGCAGTAAACCGCGGAAGAACCTGCCATATACCACAGCCAGCATTCAAATCGTCGTAAGTGACATGCTTTTTTTTTTGCTTGACATGCTAAAACGGGACATGGAGCCATTTTTCTGTGCTTTGATGAGACGTGAGGGATTGGCATTCGTTGCGACTGTTCAGCGGACTGATAGGACCACTCTATCTGCACAATGGACGTATATTGAAGGATTTAGGTTTTTCCTAAACCACTGACTTGGAGATTACCCGGGATATGGAATATTTCACACGTCTTACAGATGACACGCGCTTTTTCCGCAGCAGGGCTTTATACGATGCCCACTGATGACAGGTGCATTTACTTTTCAATCCCCCGTGAGCGCGAATGTTGATTAGCGTATCAAGTGTCGAAATCGTCAGTCAGTTCTCGCTACCTGCGCAGTAATTGGAGATAAGGATAAGTATGTGATAATGCCAGTCTGTTCTGAGCCGAAGTTGTGTACAGGAAGGTGAAAGAACAAGAGACAGCTCATTTACAGGTCAGCAGCGTCTGGCGGGTATACTCGGTGTCTGGCTTTACGTCGCCATTCAACGGTGCGGCCCATTTCCGCACTCTTCCCGCCATGACGAACTCAATCCACCACCAGAGACCATACGTGCCCTATGCATGTTTCAGATATGGTTAAAGAAAAAAAACATACAGAAATTTCTCACAAAGCGCGTTTTGCCTTGCATTGCTCCCCCAACCACCTTGCCTAGGTACCATTTTCCATCGGAGCCCCGCACCCATGCATTATCTCCCTTCTAACTGAAAATCAGCTTCGTCATCACTGACACCGAATCGATGACACTCACCTTGAATCGATATGGCCAGGGCTCATTTATTTCTACGGGGTTTGTTTCCCGGAAAATTGGACGTGCCCAATCGCCATCATCCCAGCCAGTGATGTCGACAGGGTACAACTGAGGACCTTCCAGTCCGTAACTGACCCCGTTATACTGATTATCGGTTGCAGAAGGCATAGTGTAGTTTCGAGCGATGAGTTTTAGAGTGCGGAATATCGACGCATTCTTATACACCATGACGGGTGGACGCTTGGACATGCCACATGTCCACTAGATGTATTCTTTGTGTATTAGTAGAACGTTTGCTTTGGCCACAACGTCATGGGGTACAATGGCCGTTATAAAAGACCTTCATTGACCCCTGCGCGAGACACTGATAATACAAATTGGAATGGTGCGTGGTTCCCGTCGCCACCCACCGGTCCCTTTGTTGTACTCACGAATTCGATGCTTTGCCCACATCGCTTGACCTTGGTTTGATTCGGCCTGCGCCAACTTGCGTGTTCAACAACGCGGTGCACGAGACACTGAACTGTTGGCGACCAGTAATATTCGCCACAACTAATAGATAAAATACGGTCTAATAGCTACCTTTCATTCTGGCGCTGCTGGAAGCATCGCATCCTTCAAGCACGATCTGATAGCCCTTCTTCAAAGCGCACTCATATCCGACATTGTCTGCCCGATCGGCAACAATAACTTTCAGGCCCAACTTGACGCACGTCCACATAACGCTGAGCCACATTGGATCGTCCACGGTCCCACAAACCCGATCTCGCGCGTGCGGCACGGTACAGGCTATAGTGTCACTTTGATGCATGGATTCATTAGGATTGTAGTCAGAAGTGTGATGCAAATCTACTACAGTGGTACTGATGCATGATAATGGTTGTACCAGAGACGGTACAATGAATGCTGAAGTGCTGATGCATAACATAGCTCAACTTGTGTACCATTCGGGCTGCTGAATCAGCGCTGATGCATTAAGCCTAGTGTAATTTCTCGCCGGCACACCAGTTGGCTTGAGTATGATGCATGAAACACGGTTATGACTGTTCTCTTCAAGTTCGATGCATCAAAGTTTGCCCGACTAGATTGAACATAACAGTGATGCATTAAGTATACCTGAATGTATGATACATCCGCTGATTGGCTCTGTCACTAGTCAGAAATGATGCATCAAACTAGTACCCGACTGACTACGTGAATAGTTTAGTCTGAAGCTTCCAAGCTTGATTGTTGTCGACGCGGATGCAAATTGCTGTCGTGGTTGCGGTGCCTAGATCGTAGGTGATATTGATGATGTGTAGAAGACTAACCTTGTACAATGTATAAAAATGACGCTTTGTGAGGTACGTATGTAACAAAAATCGCAAGGGCTGCAGAAAGACGTGGACTTCAGTTTGGGCCGCAGCCGAGGATTGAATTTTGAGACGTAAGAACCGCACGGGCAGCATCACTGCTGCCAACGCCATCTCACACTGAGAAATATATCCCACCGTCTAATGTTCTCCGGGGTGTTGCCCCTGATGGACATTGCATGCTGTGGTGTGCAGCTAAGCGCCCGTGTTGTAGGTGATACAGAAATCATTGGCCCGAAGGCAAGGGAAGGAAAATGAGAGATAAAAGAGGGGGTGCGCGACAGAACGGGGAGGACTGAATTTGGGAGGTGTTGCGTGTACTTGGTTGTCCAACTAGTGGGGAAAGGTTACTATGAGACGCTGTGGCCTTTGTCCTTGGGTGGGTCCTGTTTTCGTGAAAGATTGAGATGAGCAGCGGTGGATTTGGATTCGAGCCACTGACGACAAAGTCAGCTGGGAGCTGGTCGTTCTCAATGGGTTGTCGTTGCTTGTAGGTTTGCATATGCTCCTACGTGCATATTGCCACAATTTACCAGACATAACGAAAAAGTGAAGAAAGAGATACACACAGGACTGAACATTTTAACGCCTTGAGAGTGTGGACGGACTATGGCCTTCGGCCATAGTCCTATGTCTGTGTGTGAAGGAGGGATACTTGGGCTGCCGAACCCGTTTGCTCGTCCGTCGGGTACCCCTCTCCGAGGATTGGGGTTGGGCTGCAGGCCACTGGGGACGCTGCATACAGTGCGAGCACGGAACGGGTGAGGGGATGGGATGGGCATGGTTTCGAACCTGCGAAAGTTCTCGTCAGGGGGCTACCGCTACCCCGACCATCGCCCTTCCAAGGCCGTTTAGGGTACCAAGAGGCGCGACCCTGGATAGACTGGTTGCGAATCGGGGTATACAAGTGGGGGGGGAGGGATGCTTCCTGCTCGACGGAAGCACCGTCAGATATACCTGGCGCGCAGGTACTCTCCCACAGGTGGTGCGGGTACGAGGGGTCCTTTCGGAGTCCCACTTGCACTTTTGCGCTGCCATGCGGTACCCACGTTGACATCATTTCAACGTGGGGTCCGCCCTTCACCGGCACCATCCCCAAGGGATTCGATGAGCGACACAGAGCTAAGACTAGTGCCCAGCCCGGGCCGGCCAAATAAGGAAAATCGCGGCACTCGATCGACTTCAACACCTTCAACACCGTTAGCATCATAGGTTCAATATTCGTCACATACAGCGCATCAGATCGACCTGGTTTGGCCCCGATGCAGCTGTACAATATGGTAAATCCGCCTGGGTTGACGGCTGTGTGGTGATACGGTCCAGGTGCGTGTGCCGTTTCCGTTTCGCACTGCCGACGCTGACTCAACTGCTCGCGCTCAGTGTAAGCACGCCGGCTTACTTAGGTCCCATAACTAGTACATATACCGTCCGCAGTACTGAATGCTAGTCATTCAGTATTCTGCCTTTTGGTGTAGCGGCTAAACGTGCTGCGGGCTGGTCGCTTACACTCAGCTAGTAGCAGCTGGGTTTCGACTCGTTTTGAGTTACAGTGTGTGCCGCTCGTTCCACCATCTATCCGGCACCATTCCCTGTTCGTTTCATCACTATCGCCGCTGCTCTGGCGCTTCCAGCTGCTCGCCCAAGTATTTTCTCGGCCCAGCATCTCAACACTGCGCGCCTCTTTCACTACGGCCGTTGTCATCTCTTGCCTATGGACACTGTCGGACACTCTAGGACACTCTGGAAATCACCTGGCGCAGATGCCTCGCCGTTCGCGTCGTCTGTCGACTCGGCTCCGTGTCCCCATCGGCCTCGGGACGTCTTGGTAACGCGTCCAAATCATCTGGAGCACAGGCTTTGCCGCCCGGACCACCTGGCTCATCTGGGGTCGCCCTAGGTATGTTTTCTTGGACTGGCCACTCTAACCATCCGCGCTCACGTTCCAATGCATCGCGCAGGTCCTTTGGCCCGTCCCTAGCCCCTTTCAAGCCTTTCCGACAGTCTTGTACTGCCGGCGAGCCCTGCGGTGCCACTCGCCAATCCATACCACTCCCTCTTGAGCGCAACGCTCAGGGAGTCACTCTGGTGTTCTACAGGCTTGTTGAATAGCCCCGTGGTGGTGAAGATGGGTGTGGGGATTCTTCGGTTATGTCGTCATCAACCTTTGAGGTGCGTTGACGAGTTCCTTCGTCTACCGTCATTGATCGAAAATGGGCTTGCAAGCACCATCTCACCTCCTCGATTGACACAGTACAAAGTACTCCAGCGCTCTCCTCAACTTGCGCCTCAAGGCACTCTTCTACGACCTGCCTGTTTGTTACTGCGTCTGTGCTTCTGCTGTCTCGTCTGGCCACGGTCTCGCCCCCTGACTTGACCACCTCGACCTGACCTTCCTTCGTGTGCTCTACCTTAGCTGCATTGGGTGGTGTCTCTGGTTCTCCAGTATCGTCAGCAACCTTGGCATTGGCCTATGGTGCCTCTACCTTGACATCCGTGGCCTGTCTGATATGCATCAGCCGATCCCCCCCCACTTACAGCAATATCAGGTGGCCCTGCGGGTGCGTCTGGATGACGCTCGTTGTCACCTGGCATGTCCTCAGGGTCCTCTTCTGTCGTGCTTGGGGCACTGGCCTTGCTGCTCGGGCTGTCAGCATCGTCGGTCGCATACATCTGCAGAGCGATCCGTGTTCGTCGGTTAACCTGAACAAAAGGAGATACTTTCGCATACGGGGTGCTCCTGTCCAATCAGAGTCCTCGTTATGCCCTTACATAGGCCCTTAAAGAGTCGTCAGGCGATAACGTTACAAGTCCATCCTACAACAACCATACTGACTGTATCCAGTGCGTCACCATTTGTAATGTGAGCACGCTCACTCGCCTGTTGACCCCATTTGTCGGCTTTCTGCGACTTTACGCAAGTTTCCTTGGGCATTGCGGCATGAATGACATCAATGTCATCGCCGTCGCCTCAGCCTTCCATCGTGGCAGAACCCTCCCTGGCAGCTGCCCCTTCTGCAGCCTCTGTGCCCAGGCTGCGTGCTCCAACCATATGCCCACTCGCATCCTCAGCCTTCCTACCCTTTCCGCCTGCTGCGATCGAGTATTGCTAGGTGTGCCGTGTTGTATAGTAAGTTTATGTAACTGATATACTGAACTTTGACAGCGCCAGTCGAGTTACACGTCCGCCGTCGAATCAGATATGTTTATGTATTTGAGAACGAGAAGAGGTGATATAGTCGTCAACATGGATCGTATCGATATCAAAGCTATCATAGAAAACTGCCCGAGTGTCGAAGCATTTGAAAAAAAAGTGGTATACAGCTTGCTACAGTGACAGGCCCAAAACATGCGGAAATGGATACAAGAGGATGCGTGCGGATGAAGATGGGTATATTGAAGTCGTGCATTTGTCGAGAGCCGGCGTGACTTGTTCATCGCCTTTGTGATCGCTTCCACCGCGTTCTCATCAGACGCTAACCACAATAGTGAGCTAAGACGCAGCAACATTCGTCTCAATCAAAAGCTGACCTTGGGTGGTTGTGCAGGTGTGTCGTCACCGTCTTCCGCATCTTGCCGCTTTCTCTTCGAGTTGCGCGGCGGAACCGCGATGCAAAGTCCAGTGTACACCTGAACGTCGACTTGGCACTGCTCGGGCTAACTCCAAGTCAGCGACTAGCAACGACCATAAAACAGGATCACGTACGGGCGTCACCGATGGCTCCGATTCGTCCGTCGCTGCGAAAAAAAAAAAAAAGGTTTGGTCAGTCTCTAGCAAAACTGTCCCAAGTTCTCACTTACAGGACAGCGATACCTCGAGCTGCACGTCATCCTCGGGCAGCTGTGTGGGCCACAACCGCGGCGCATTTGGGACCATGGATCCAACCTGGGACCCGCCCGCATGGTCCACCTCCACATGTATCCTCAACAGTGGCGACCTCAGCATGACGATCTGCTCGCCGTCCTCCTCCTTCACAACCACTTCCGGCAGACCCTTCAACGGCACCTGTACTTCACGATCGCCCCTCTCCGCAACCGTGTCTATGGTTGCGGTATCGACCCCAGAGGCGGACACGGGGGACTGGACGATGACGGGTGGCGAAATACTGGATACGTGTTCGGACGGCAAAGCGCGTGCTATGTCGGTGTCGATGTGCAGGCCGACGGCGGATGCGTGGCGTTTTGCATGGTACGTGCGTGAAACGAGCGTACGATGGGTTTGGGCGATTTGGGAGGAGTTGGCGTTGGCGCGTCGGAGGCGTCGTATGAGACTGGTAAACTCGGCGTCGGAGAAGGGGCGGGAGACGTGGTTGCTGATGGGGTTTTGCCACGGGAAAGACATTTTCGGAATTTTGAGAAGAGGACGATGTTCAAGGAATGGAGAAGACGTTAAGGAATGAAGACAACAAGGAGTGGACAATGGAACGCGTCTTGTAGTGGTTCACGCCGGCGTGAAATACGACAAAGGAAAGAGAGTATAGTGAGGGTGGTACCGGACAGCGAATTTGGTCCATAGCGCTCCCTCATTTATACCCTATCTGTCTCACAAGCACAAAGCACCTCAGGGGTCGATCCACATACTCGCACGTGACTACACTACCCTGGAGACTTTCAAGTCACACAAAGGTATGTCCTCGGGGAAAAATAGATTTTACGGTAAGCTTGTACGTGTTGTGTGCCGCAGTATACGAACGAGGACGATATAACAATCGTGGCCAGCGTGCGTTGGACGCCCACTGACCGTTTCGTCAGGAGGACTGTTACTTTTTGTTCTAGCAAACTCGGAGGCTCGTCGAGTTCTGATCTTATCACTTCCCATACGCCCACAAACTGGACATCAACATAAATCCACCATCCTGTCTCGCCGTCGGGCGCCCCCTGGACCATGAAGGACACTTTCGCAACTTGGCCCAAGAATCTCCTCGAGCCGAAGATCCTTGTCGTTTCTGAACTTGAATTCGTCCTCCGCAAAGTTGACGACCCCTCTCACGTCACTAATGCACCCGCCTCGTCCATAAGTCTACTATAGAGCTCGTGCGTCGGAGATCGACATAACCCACGTGATCACCAACGGCATCGTCGCGTCCACCAGCCGCTGCTTTTAGCGAGTCCTTTTTGACGGTTTCGACTATCTTTTCGGCATCTCTTGGAGACTTTGTGAGTATCGTCCTTTGATGCCTGAAAGGTAGCGTCTTTCCCGTCGTATCGCACACGTTTTACAGTGTCGCCGAGGCGTCCTAGGAATAATTGAACGTTCTCGCAGCTGAACAAAGGCCGCCAAAGCGATGCTGAGGCAGGTTATGTTACGAAATTCTGACCGATGCCAACCCGAGTTCTACAGTCGAGTTGGTACACCGCACGCACTGACAGTGTCGAGCCAGGAAAGACGTGGGCGGACGTTTCGAGCACGCGAGTGTTGTGTGATCTGCCTAGTATCAGCACATTGGAATGGCAGAGGGGAGCGGTGGACGGTGGCCGAGCGGAGAGATGGAATCATTGGCAGGAATGCGTGTACACTAGTGATCTCACTTATCGCAGGTTGTGAAAACGATCGAGGGCACTGGGTGAATACTCACGTGACTATATATCGAGACGACCATCAACGTCGCACGCCATGGCTGCACTTGCACACAAGATTGGCAAGTCGACCAGCCCAAGGCTTGATATACGGAAATTGATGACCGATAACAGGGTCATTATTGTTTTGTCCCAACTGTGGAACCCTTCTCGCACTCCCTCGTGGAGACGAGCAGACGGTCATCTGCGAGCAGTGCCATCACGAGGAGCCAGCTTCCTGTACGTCTTATCCGCACGTCCTAGTTGCGGTCACATTGGATGACGCCACTCTAGCATATGAAAACATCGAGATTGTCACGCGCTCTCACCCGGACGCATTCCCATCCGCGCTGAGACAAAAGCGCAAGACTCAGACCAAGATCCACGAGGGCAAGGTGTTGCCAAAGGTCCGTCCAGTCCGTTTTTACCGGACGTCGCTCACCAAGACTCAGGTGACGGAGCGATGCCCTGTATGTGGATACATGGAAGCGTTCTACGAAGAGAAACAGGTGGGTTGGTCGATGGTGCCTGAGCACGACTCATTCCGTCACGCAGATGCGGAGCGCAGACGAAGGGTCCACGATTCTGTACACGGTACGTGTCTTGCTCTGGCGTGGCTCGCGGTGCTCACATGGACGTTTTAAGTGTGTGTCGTGCAAGCACGGGTGGCGGATCAACAACTAAAAAGGGGGGACGCGGAGGGTTCGCTGTTGCTAGTGGATTACACGTTTACGCCTACGGTGCAGAAAAGAGCGACGACGCCAAATCCGCCGAGAATGCTTGCGAGTGACGCGACTGCGCTTTCCCGAAAAGGGATACCGTCCTTTGGAAGTCTGCGATAAGAAAAAAAAGCGATGAGATCCCCAACGGAGGGAAGCGAGTTGGGGGGGACGAACGTTGAAAAGTAGAAGGTGAGCGCAAACGTGGCGACGAGGAGGACGAGGGCGATGTGTGGGAGAAGGGGGGCGGGTACGAGGGGGGCAAAGGGGGGCAGTGACTTGTGCAGGGCCTTTTCGGCGTGGCTTGTGAGCTTGCAAGCGGTCGGGGACAGCGAGTGGGGCGTACCTGTACAGCGTCGTAGTTGGCGATGGCCATGTCAATGGTAGTAGTAATTCGAGAGGGTGTTGGGCCAAACATTTGTCATCAGCCCATATCAACCCGACCCACTGCGCGTTGCTCCCTTCCTTCCTTCCTTCCTACATAACTTCCTCTTCTCCGTCTCTCCCTCTTTCTCTTCCAAGATGTCCGCAGCACAAAAAGTACAGCAGCACCCCGCCTTCGTCCAGGTACAGACAAAGGTCAACTACTACCTCAGCCAGCTCGACAAGGAGGTCTGCCCCCTGTGACCCGCCCCCTCCTCTCCGATCCTAACTCTAGTCGATAGCTCGCAAAGTATCCCGTGCTCAACACGTTTGAGCAAACCACTCAGGTGCCCAAGACCTTCCTCGCTATTGGCACCGTCCTCCTCGTGGCCCTCTTCCACTTCATCAACCCCCTCGCCGCACCCATCTCAAATCTCATCGGTTGGGCTCTCCCCGCTTATCTCTCCTTTAAAGCCCTGGAGCGCCCCCACCCACAAGACGACGTTCAGTGGCTCACCTACTGGGTCATTTTCGGCTTCTTCAACTTTGCAGAGAGCATCGCTTCCGGCATCATTCTCTACTACATCCCTTGGTATTATGCCCTCAAGACCGTCTTTGTCTTGTGGCTCCAGCTTCCACACGTCCGGGTGCGTACCGTTGTTGCATATGATTTCCAACTGTCTCATTTTTCGGCGCGGAAAAAAAAGGGTGCCCAAGTCGTGTACGCCACCGTTCTCAAACCTGTTTTGGCAAACGTCTCGGCATCTTCCCGTGCCGTTGCCCATACGGACACCGTGTCAGCGGAAGGTCTCCGCGACCGCGTGAACACTGCCACTGCTGACTGAAGGCGTGATTGATCTGTTGGATGGTTTCTTGCAGTTTCCGTCTAGTCTCATCGTTGTCCGGTTTCCCGTTGTCCTTGTCTCGGTGACTGATGTTTCTTTTTTTTCTTTCTTAAATCACGATGATTGTTGTAATGTCAGGTGTATGGCCTCTGATAGACTTTGGCGTGTGATATGATATTATCATTATCTCAGTGTGTTTGTGATTTTGTAACACGCTTGTCCAGCGTGTTGGCGCAACTTGGAGACTGCCGTAATCTCGGAGGGTTCACCTTATGCGTGGTCGATGATTGCGCCCAGTGCCAATCATGTCCGTCCTGCCTGTGTTATCGTACTGCCGTCGCGCACTGTGATCATATTGTGATTCATTTTAAGATATCCCATATCTCGTCCCTCACATAAAAGTGTGCAAATACCCGCCCTTTTGTGCTTGTTTTAGACTTCCGCAACTCGAAACCGGCGGTCGACACGTTGGCATTCACATTCGATCATTTGATATCAGTCCGTATCCACGTGTTTTCCACCGGTTATATCACACCTAGTAAAAAAAACTATGCATTGCTCACATACCTGGTGTCATATAACTGAAGAGAGATAGCTGGGAGCACCAGAGACAGATCGTGTCAGACGAGACGAGTCGGCACCTCACCCGCTGCGCCTCGCTCCATTCGACTTGGAAGACGACGGAAGTAAGCTTTTTTTTTCCCTTGCATCTCGACTTTCAAGAAAGCAACCTCGAATGTGACGGTACCGGCATTTCGAGCACGTATGGGCACCTCCGTGTGCGATGCGGTATCACCTAGTCCCGGTAGGAACGGGAACGATCATTTCGACGAAGACCCAAAGATGCACGCCCTCCTGCGATAGATGGACGGTGCACTCTCAAAAGGTAGTGCCACGAGGACGCATATGGCGAGCGCATTGTCGTTTGTCATATCGCCAGATAGGCGGAGCGTTCGAGCGTCCCCCGCATGTACATATGACATAACGAAGATAACTGCGCGTCGCAGACGATGACGACTCGGAATGGGGGACTCTAAAGATAGAGAATGGATTGTTGGGCACACTGATACAGACCTCTCCATTGCACAACGGCAAGCCTGGAAAGAAATGACATGCTTGAATATCGTCGTCGACAAAAATAAAATAAAAACTTGCGTTTGAATAAAACAACAACTGCCACTACGGGCATGTTCGATGGGGAAAATGTTGACGTTGACTCATTGTACATGCGAAACTATAAAATGCCTTGTCAAAAGTGTGACTATTCAGAGGCACAAGACGGTGTAAACCAAAGTCACTAGACTTTTATTGATGTAAATTTGTGCCAAAGACAGTGGGCACGGAAATTTTACGACTCAGCCGAGTCAACCGTTCGTTCAACGTGGGTGTTCTAACAGAGCGCAGGGCAAAGGGCTGCACGGAGTAAGAACTACGGTACAGGTAAGTAACGAATGTGTGTAAGTGCGAGTAGGACGGCTTACCTCCAGTCGACGTGATAAGAGACTGGAGGAAAGCGTATGCGCCACGCGGGCGATGTCGAGTATGTACGAAAAAGGAAAGTTATGTAATGACTACGGTACGCGGTCTGACTGGTCTCCAACATATTCAAACGTTCAAATTTGATGATGGTATTGCCACAGCCACGGTGGCAGCTTCCGTCAGCGGGCCAACTTCCTCCATGAGGACCATGATGTTCTACGATATTTTCCCTTCAATTGAACCACCAGATCGTAACCTCACACCTCCGTTCTGTGCAGTCTCATCGGAGTCCACAATAGAATGCGTATGTAAGTTATAAAGTTGATAGAATGACCAGCACAGTCACGGATCCATCGAGCTCACCGCCGCAGAGACTGCAACCTGGCCCTCCAGGATTTGCTTTGAAGTGCATGCCACAGGCGAAAGGTTCAGCTACAATCAGCGAGAACGATCTGGTCGTCAAGGTTTTCTGGGCGGAAGTTGCGCGCACGAGCGAGCCCGACATGCAAAGTGAACGATATCGCGGAAAACGATGACGATGTGAAACGACATTTTCCAGATCCATCGTGGTACAAGGCATTTGGCATAGATATTTCCACTGCGAACATTCGGGAGCATCTCGGCATGGACACTCGAGGAACTCGGGTTCTATACGTGATCGTGTTTCGAAAGCCGAAAACCATCACCGAGCTCGTCGGGAAGGATTTTTTGCATGCATGGTGGACAACAGTAAAGTGTGAGTCACGTCTATCTCTATCTAGAGTTGGACCTGCTCGTTTACTCTTTCGTGAAGGCCACCTCGCCCTCTGGAAGAACGGAGTGTATCACCGAGACATCTGCCCGTCGAACTTGACGTATCGTATAGACGAGGGGAAGGTCGCGGGCGTCCTTAACGATTTCGACTTGGCGTCAACCCAGGAGACTGCCACTGGAACTGAACGTACTGGCGCGGTACCGTTCATGGCTGTGCAACTCCTCAGCAAAGCGGCGCTTGAAGGCAAAATCAAACATTCGTACGAACATGATGCGGAGTCATTCATTTGGGTTCTGGTCTGGATCGTCCTCCGATATGCGAACGGCAGGTTAAAGGGTGACCACGACCGTCCCCTTGACGAATGGTTGCGAATAGATGTCACTGGGTGCAGGGAGAAGAAGTCCGACCTCTTGATTAATGTCGAAGGGCAGCAGGGGCTGCAAGCTGGTGCAGGGCATGAAGAGAATTGGAAGTTAGCCCGAAACTGCATCTTGGCATTAACCGAAAAATATTTGGTTCGCAAACTCCATTGATCCCAGAATTCCATCCGCCACCGTCGAGGCAGCCTGAATGATCGTGGGAAGATGAATGTCAGGTGTGGTTTGCGATTCTGCCCGACCTCCCTCTCGTCCTACCACCTCCATCATCATGGCCTCGACCAACAATCTCGCACAGCTGGACTATGACCCACTCGACGAGCTTCTCAAACCACTGCCAAACGAGACGAAGGAGGACCGGGTCATACGGTCTCACCGTGCGCTGCGACGTGTGCATGGTCTTGGGCGAAATGAGTGTTGTCCTTGAGATCTGTGTAGGATCACTCGGAACTCATTGATTCAGTCGCAAACTTTGCCGCCTATATTAGTCTCTGCGTTGGGTGCGTTGAGCCTTCTCATTGGGTTGGCCTCTTTAATTTACTGGTACTATCAAGGTTGACACCACACAGTGAAGTTCTCGCATCGTTTTTTGGTCGGACAGGATGCGCGTTGTGTTTAATCGGCTCCCTTATCATCGTCCTGCAAGCACCTCCAGACAAGGTGATCAAGACAGTTGTCGAAATCCTTCACTATGCAATACAACCAGATGTGATCTTCGACGGTTAACGGTGGACAACTGAATTTAGCCAGGTTTCGTGCTATACTGCCTAACCATCTTCGTCTTTTCGCTCTGTGATCTGCAGCGTTGTACCACGTTACGGCCGTTCAAACCCCGTCGTCTACATATACATGTGATCGTTGGTGGGACCCGTCTCTGTCATGGCGATCAAGGGCTTTGGTGTCGCCGTCAAACCCACCCCGGGCGGAAACAACCAATTCTCACATCCGAGCACATACGTGTTTGCTATCATCGTGGTAGGCTGTATATTGGTGCAGACGAACTACTTCAACAAAGCGCTCGACACGTTCTCTGCGAATATGTACGTCAGTTTGCGTTCTCACACTCTTTCGACCCTCACGCGAAATCTTTGTCCTCTTTCTCTAGGTGAACCGTCGGCTTTTCCATAGCGACGATCGTCGCGTCCCTCATCTTGTTTCAGGGGCTCAACACCACTGGTGGTACAGATACCGTAATGTTGTCGGCTGGGTACATCGTCACCTTTTGGGGCGTACCTAAATATTTCACGAAAACCGGACCCACCCAAGGACAATGGCCACAGTCGCAGAGCAACCTTTCCCCACTGGGTTGGACAACTAAGTACACGAACACCTCACAAATTCGGTCACCTCCCGTTCTGTCGCGTACCCCCTCTTTTATCTCTCATTTTCCCTTCCTTGCCTTCGAGCCAATGATTTCTGTATCACCTACAACACGGGCACTTAGCTGCACACCACAGCATGTAATGTCTATCAGGGGCAACACCCTAGACGGTGGGATATATTTCTCAGTGTGAAATGGTGTTGGCAGCAGTGATGCTGCCCGTGCGGTTCTTACGTCTCAAAATTCACAATATTCAACCCCTGGCTGCGGGCCAAACTGAAGTCCACGTCCTTCTGCAACCCTCGCGATTTTTGTTGCATATGTACCTCACAAGCGTCATTTTTATACGTTAGTACTCTTCTACACATCATCAATATCACCTGCAACCTAAGCACCGTGACCACGACAGCATCTTGCATCCGCGTCGATAATAATCAAGCTTGGAAGCTTCAGCCTAATCTATTCATGTCGTCAGTCACTGCTCTAACGACACGAGATCAAGACCATCCATACCTATGCCTTCTGGCCGCCAGGGATCAAGTGCATCAAAATACCATTACGGGCGCACAGTCGTGTCATATCCCAGTTATTTTTGCAACAGCGCAATCACATCTGCTTCATCCTCTTCCATAAGCTGTCTCTTCTTTATGTTGTGGTTGTTATACAGCGCAAGGACTAAACTGCAATCGGCCGTTCTTCGCTGCTTTCCCCAAGTGTTCCACTGCGTCGCCTATCGCTAAAAAAAAACAAGGCGGCACAGGGCCCGTGCTTCTTAACCAAATCAACATGTCTGGCTATGTATTTGACGAGGATACTGCTGCTGGTGGGCAGTCCAAAGTGGAGCTGCGGTGGATTTAAATACTTTTTCCTGGCGACGAACTCAGCCGGAAGTTGCTCGTTCTCAATGGTTTTCATGGCTTGTAGGTTTCCATATGTTCCTATATGCATATTAGCAGACGTAACGAAAAATGAAGAAAATATACACACAACACTGAGTACTTTAAGGCCCTCAGAGTACTTTGGACGGGCTGGTTGTGATGGCTCAGGCTGGGTAGACATGGCGTGTAGGTCTGGATCTGCTTACCAATAAGTCCGAATATGATCACCATTACATAATAGTATTGAACTTGTCTGGAGACCTACCGCGATGCAGTTCAGCGAACGCACGCCAATTGCTCCCTATTTTCACCACATCGGCGTGTAATGATGATGTGTCAGGATGGAGGAGAGCGGGTGCAACATATAATGGCGTGCCGGTAGCTTCACCCATTCTACCAGACGACGACAACAGCGCTGGCTACAGAGGTCAGACAGCACTGGTAAGCCCCCCGGGTCTTCATTCAGGTGTGCCACACCCATCCCTCCCGAAGTGATATTGAGTCTTGATTACACTGTCTGCCTCAACGAAGACTACAATGCTACGATGGTACATTGGTACCCCGCACCTCGATGAGAACAACGAACGATTGCACACATTGTGTCAGCGCTCGCAACACTGCAAGTTCTGCAATGACGACGAGGGAGACGGTGACGGTGACAACAAAGTTGCCTGTGGCACAAACGTCCCACCCTCGTTCACCGGCAGCGACAATGACACGCTAGCCGACAAACTGACACCATTATCTTCAGGTCTCACTTACTGAGTTTGCTTGATTCGTATATTGCAACAAGAATATCCCATTATTGGTCCGCACCGCACTCTCGTGGCCCCGTGTTATCTTCAAAGGTATGTAACCGATGTGACGATGTGTGATTCTCTTGAATCTACTCATCTAGTCATGCCAACAGAGGAAGCAGGTGTAAGGCCCCCTCTTTCCACTGTATATATGCTCTCTGAACTGAAATTATGCGCTCAGGTTCACAGTCGCTGTGTTCTTCGTTGACCTCTCCCCAGTGGTCTGAGGGAAGGGGAGTTAAAACGAAGAGCGTGGAGATAACCAAATTGGAACGGTGCCTTCAGTTTGAGATTCAAGAAATGGTGGGGTTTCTTCCTTTTTTTCCCTTGAGAGTCGCTTGGACTGACACACGGACCCCTCATTCAGTCCTTTATTCACGTACACATACTCATTTTTGAATGTGGTGCCTTACTTTTTTTTCTCGACAATGATTTCCCGAACAGAGACCTCTCAAGGCACCTGCGCCGCCTTGAGGTACAAGGCCTCGTGCCTCTGTAATACAGGGATAAAATAGAGTAGCAGATCCTGCAGTGCGAATTGATTGGAAACGTCACGTCCAACACAACATACCTGGCTAGAGAAGCGCGTGTTGATCAATCTGTTTCTTAATAAAGTGTTGTTACTCTTTAAGGAGCCGAAAGTGAAAATATCTTTGCCTGGTGATACGGAAGAGTATAGGGATTGGCCCAATGTTCGGCCTGCTTGAAGTCGGTAGGCGTAGATTATTTATTTTTAGCGAGAGCGGTCGTGTATTGTGACCCATCTCGTAAATGGACGAAGAGAATTCATATTATTGATCAAGAGGTAACCCAGTAAGAATACTACATACAAGTAACGGCTAGTCGGATCCTTCAAGAGTCTTTGAAATACTGTATCGATATCCAAAGTTTCATCCCCTGCAGCTTCGCATTCGAGTCCTCTCAGCCTGCGCGCATGTACCTATAAACATTATAATCACCCTTGCAATCTCTTCGCCGATGAGGACAAGCTGGTATCGTATTGTCGCATGCAGTATACGTTCAAGCATCAAATACACCGTTCTGCAAGCCTTGCTTCCACTCGCTCCCAGAGCCAGACGAAATATCGCTCCTCCCGAGCTTCCTCTGTACGACAACACTGGGGACGACCGAATAGCTCCTCAAACGACCGCTCCATACGAGCCACGCATACGCCTGGTCGAGCGCCCGCGAGTACGCAAACGGCGGATACCGTAAATGCTGCAAGAGCCTCTGCGCCCCAGACAACGACAGCGCATACGCGTGCGTACATTTCGGGTGCCGCGACGGATGCACGTTCGTGTCCAAGAAGTCGGTGAGCGGCGGATAATAATATTCGTCGGACCAGCAGTGTCCTAGGAAGACAACGTCCCATCCTGGAGGTAAGAACGTCCAGACCTGAGACAGCTGCGCGGAAACGTCCTTTTCCATGTCGATGTCGTCCTCGAGGATGACGGCCACGTCGTCCCGACGGCGGTCGCTCCCTTGGACAAAACGTCGAATTGCCAGCACGTGTGAGTGCCAACACGCGATCCTTGCGGGAGAGAGCACCATCCACTCTGGAGTCTCGTTGACAAACGTCGGCATCGAGTCGTCCTCGGTGGTACTCAGCAGACGCGAGATCCTGGTGGGGTTAGACCAGGACTTGCTCGGCGGCGTGTCGGCCCACGCGTCAGAGCCAGATGGCTCCCAAGGACCGGGCGAAACGGAAAGCGCATCGATTTCCTCGGGCCAACGAAACGACGCGCTTGTTTTAGTCTCGGCACGCTGGAGGACTACACGGTCGAGGATGCGGTCGACAAGTGTGGCGTTGCTGGGAACGGCGTCGACGACAGTCCATGTCAGGCCTTGGATTGTCCTCAGGAGTTCCATTTGGTCGCGTCTGTCTGTCCGATCGGGGAGCGAGACGACGTAGATGTGCGCACGAGCGATTCCGATACCGCCGGGACGGGGTCGCGTTTTCAAGTCGCCATGGTCCGTGTTCTGGGCGTCGGTCAGATGCGTTTCGGCCATGGTCGGAAGTTCCAGATCTATCTGAAGGAGTGCGAACAGGAGGGATGACTGCGGAGCGAGAATCATCACCAGTGACCACAGGACGAATACGAGTCCAGACAAGAGAAATATGTATCTGGTAGACATGACCCTCCTGAACGACGATAAAGCCATGGTCGCCCACAACGAGGAAGAGTGAAGCAAGTCGAGGTTAAGTTGAAACTGCTACTTTGACTATCAAGAGCAAACAAAGAACATGCAAGGCACGAGAGTTGAAGGTACTGATTCATTAGAAGACTATCGTACAAGGTCAGAGATATACATTTATATAATTTAGATGACGATGTTTTCAAGAGGCCGTCAGCTCCAAAGACACTGGACACATACATTATGATGACGTCCCCTCATGTGTTTCGCCTTCCGTCTCGATCTTCCCCACGACAGTCGGGGAATGGGAAACTATCTTACGGAAAATCTAGATAAAAATTGTCAGCGAGCTCAGATTCCAGAAACCAGCGAATTAAACTAACCTGTATGAAACACTCCACTGGCTGAAGACCGTTCACGGCCCACTTGCCATTAATGCGCAGCTTCGGCCATCTTTTGCACGTAAACCTGATATTCGGTAGATCGCAAAAACGCTGTCGCCTACCACAACGTTAGTGACATGTTCGCGTCCGAGCATTCAGACGTAACTCATCCTCCTCCCTCACGAGACCGGTGCTGACAGCAGCGTCAGCCAAGATGGATTCGTCGTCCAGATTCGCCTTCTTGGTGAGGCATGCATCAAAGACGAAAGTATTGAATTTTCTCTGCAGATCCTGGCCACCGTCCTTGTATGCCTTGGCTGCCAAACGGTGCACTTGATCAGTCACTGAAACGATGCTATCGTCCACGCTAGTGGAGACACATTAATCATCGAAGAAACGACAACGAGCGCGGGATGGACTTACAGTTTCAGCCCCACCTTTTGCGAAAGCTCGTTAACCGCCTTTTGATCTCTGCTTGCTCCTTTCCGGACTTTTTCAGGAGGTATGGGTTACGCCACACGACTTGATCCCGAGGAAGAACCGACGGATTTCCCAGTGGAAACGGTCTATATTCCACGTCAAACCGAACGGGTAGATCATGGCAAGGATTGACTGCATCGTAGGGAATTTTGTCACAAATGTAACAGAAAGCGCACACCTATGCAAAGATAATTGTGAGGAAACAATGAACACCTCAGACGGTCGTGAAATTTATGTAGTCAGACACGACGATAGTCTTAATGACGCGTTTAGATCCTGGCGTTGTATCTATGGTAGAAGTTGTCGAGCGAAAGCTGTTTTGGAACGAATAAATGAAAACTTTGGAAGCTTGGACGAAATATTGCAAGAATACCGACCTTTGTAAACCTGCAGACTGACTGGATAAATGTAAAATGTAAAGGTCAAAAAACGTCGTGAGTTATCGCCAGAGGCAACATGAAACGCTACACAAAACCATTTCAAGTCGACAACGACAAAAAGAGTCCCTTCCGCACGAAGCTTATGACAAGAACAGCTCGTCTGTCGGGGCTATACACGCTTCACTGGCGCTGCTCTTGAAAATGGACGTGAAGACGCACCTGAAGGAATCGCGTCGTCCTTGCTCCAGAGATCGAAGACCCCTATCGCTTCTTGAACAGTCAGAGCATCCGGAACGGCGAGCGCTTCAACCCCTGCGTGTACTGTTGCAACGTGGAACAACGCCGTAGGACACTGGATGTCAAGCACCTCGGCAAGTTCGAGTGGGAGCTGAAACTCGACGTTCGTTGTCGACACGGCACCGAGAACAACACCGCGTACCTAAAATATACCAATCGATAATGAGAATAGGTGGAATGAATGGAAAACGCACAAATCCTTGTTTTCCACTGGCGAAATCGAGAAGGAGACGTGGCGTGGAAAGATGATATGGCTTGATGGTAGAAAAGTGTGGGTCCCGGTGTTTGGTTTTGCAACAAAGCACTTGGAAATCACCTATAGCCAGTAGGACGAGGAACCTGACACATGGGTGAGTCAGCCAGGATAGACACAAAAGCCATACTTGGTTTGTTTTTGGAGTTCTTCCATCAATGCGGCCAAGATAGTTGGCACCAAGGCTCGTTCCTTGATTCCTGCTCTGACAAGGTCAGAAAGTGATATGCCCGCTGGGATGGTCGGTCTGCGTTCTAGCTCGACGTCCACCATCGTTTTTAGTTGATCTACTCGGTGGCTGTTGACAATCAAAATCCGCTGGAGAGTTTGGAACGCAAAAGTAGCTTGTTGATACAGGCGGGTACGGGGGTCGTACGCATATGTGGTCATGCTGTTGACGAGATTGATGGCTGTGAAAAGGCATGAACGGTATGCACGTTGGTCGAGGGAATGACAGACCTCGAGGGAAATAAAAGACGATCGAATCGCGCGTATGGCAGTATTACAATGCCTGTAGTAACAAGACGCTCTTGCCGCATCCCGAAGCACCGGCTGAAAAAGGTAAGATAAAGTATGACGAGGGACATTCAGAGATGCTGAAAACGAGACGATGGTCCGCGCTCGGTTCCTGGCTGGCGACGTCGAGTCTGTTGGCGACATCTACGGTGACCTCCCGGATGACCGAACATGGGACAGAAAGAATACGAAACTGGAAAGGGACGATTGGGTTGGACGTGTTTACTGACCTCGACCAACAGGTTCTGTGGGATACCGAATATACGGAACGGGTCCCAAGTTGTCGTCCTTGGGGAATTGGAGTGCTTGAGCGATGACTGCAGGCGTGATGGTTTCCTACTCGGGTGAGGACATGCCAGAACAGAAGTCTTACGCCGGGATGGAAGGGCTAGAGTGTGAACTGGCTGAGACGGTCCTATTGGAAGAGCGCGTGGTTCAACTGAGAAGCGGGCATCGAAAGAAATGCCTGAACAGGATCGTCAGTGGAGTGTGTCGGTAGAAAAAAGCGGCGGTCGTACAGTGTCGTACGGAACGTCCAGGCTGCCGATGCTCTCCATATCGCGCAGCAACTCGATGCCGAGTCGCAGAGTCTTGTGCCTATGTCGGTACGCGCTCTCCACCTTGTCGTCGTATTCTGCCGATACCGAAGCCATGTGAATCCCGGATAGTGGATGAGCGCGACGTCGTCTGGGTGTTCCTTACCGACGGGCGCGGCGACATGGTCATCGAAACCGTTCTTGCCTTGGTACGATGATGGTGGCGCTTGTCGACAGCGACGACGATGACGACAACCATAATCTCTTTCCGTCGGCATCCATCGGAAGGGCGCGAGGCGCTGCCATCGCCCACACGCCATCCCGCGAGTCGCTTGCCGTTCACCCTCTCCTCACCACCGACGACGACGCCAAGTGTGTCTCCTACAACGACCAGCCACGCTCCCACCAACGCCACCAACGCCACCCCAACCAACGGCAAAGCCCATTCCCGATTCGCCAACCTCCGTGCCACCGCACAGAGCGTCGGCCTCGAGCTGCATTCCATTGGGGGGGCCATCCTCGACAAGATCCCGTGCGAGGGCGACACCTCCGACGACTGGTCAGAGATATGGAACGCCCTCACCAAGGGAGAGGTGTGTCGCCGTCGCCGTCGCCGTCGCCTAGATCGATTCCCCTCCTCGCTCGTAGCCGGCGCTACTCCTCCCCACCGAACCAAGTTCGGGCCATGATTCCATCACTCCGGAATTCGTCCAGCACCATCTCGTGCTGTGTGATCTCGTGTCCAGAGACGACACCGCCGTCGTCGCCCTTTCCGGTCTACGCGGCCACATCGTCTCGTCTGTCCATCGTCGTTCTCTACCGGGGCCGTCGCTAACTACAGTGTCTAGCAACGCATCTACCTTGCACCGGTCCTCCAAATAGTTCCAGAGTCTCTCGGCCACGCTCGGCTCACGTACCGCATCCCTCGATGCATTGCCCCCTCTGCCTCTGTATCCCCCAGGGTCCTCCTATCAACCATTCCCTTCACGCGCGAGTACCGTTCGCGGGACGTCGACGCCTGCACCAGCCCGTTTCGCCATGCCGTTTGCATCCCTCTTTGAGGACTTCGACACCCCCACCGCCTCCCACCAGCGTACCACCAATAGGAGACGTCGGCAACATCCATGATCTAGAGCTCAAACGTTGTTTACGTTTTAGGAATAAAATATTTATTCGACTGGTTTCGGCTGCTGGGGCATTGAGGCTATTTAGCCTGCGATTCAGGGGTAGGAAAGTTATCGATACCCTGACTTTTATCAGACAACAGATAAAGGTGCGAGTCCATAGCAGATGAGTGGTGTTCAAAATAAGTTACTCACTCCACCTTTGTCATCCAGCGGCCGCCTCCAGAGTAGGGTAAGGACATACAAACCCTCAATCTCATGCCCATCTCAGTGCACTACATGGCCAGTATCGGGGGGATGTCAAGAAAGCCGCCACCCTGAAAGTACAGATCCTTCAGTTGAAGGGAACCAGTTCTAACTCGGCAAGCGCCCCACTACTAGGTGCTTCGGGCGATACAAGCTCTCCGTCTCCAGGAGACGTTTCGAACAACGGGGTGGCCTTACCCCAGTGGAAAGTATTCCCGCGGTTGACGCTCAGGGCAAGGATCTCCATGATGACAGTAACAATACTCCGCTGAGATTTCTTCTGTACCCTTAATGTCCTCTTTTTCAGACGGCCGTGAACTATTGCGCATTGTCCGCAAGGGTAAGACATTGCCACTGTGCAAAATCGAACAAATCCAGACACAGTGTGTTATCCGTAAATTTCTCAATGTACTGTTGCGTATATTTCAGGTATGTATAGTGCGTTCCAATACATTCCATGGTGCATTTAAAGATTTCGGCTTATGAAAGGCAAGAACGCAAAATATTGCGTCGAGGTGCGGGTAGAAGGCACGGTCAGAAAGGTGCAGATATACAAGTGAAATAACACAATACATGTTTTGTCACGAAAGCCGTTCATCTGGAGAGTCTGGGAATCTGGCCTCCCAGGAAGGCAAACGATCTTGCTGTATTTCAGATGAAGTATACTGCAGGTCGACAGTTCCAGATACAACTTGATTCGTTGGCAAAGTTCTTATGTCTCTCAATCTCATCCGCGACGGAGCATATCGCTGAAACAGGACAAACTCTGGTTCCTGACTTTAGCCACACCGATTCGAAGTTACCCCATGTAGGTGTCAAAAAAGGCGCTCCCAGTGGAACATGTGTTGCTAACCTTGCTGAATTTCTTTATTCTGGTGCAGCCGAGCAAAGAACACGTCCCTGCGGTACTACATGGAGGTCACAGTGAACGCAGCGTACAGGGTCTTGCTGGTGGGGAAAAAGTAGTCCAAGGACCTGGTGACATCACGTAACCCGCTCTATACAGAGAACTGCGTGTTTACGACGGAGATGATAAGGAAGATATCAAAAGGGGATAGGCCTGCATTTATTCGGTTCTCTCCTGACCCTTTTCTTCAGTAACGTAATGACAACTTGAAAACGTGCTGCCACTCATCGACTGACGGACTGGTGGATTGAAATCGGGGATCGGAGCAATCCCTCTTCTCATGGTCTGTTCTTATGACACACTCCAAGCCGCAGCCCTAGCACTTGTTTTAGTCAACCTCACGTCCTTAGTATTTTAGTACTCTTCAATCGGATGTAAACCCATCTGTAGGGATTCCGACTGCTCATGTATGAATGTGAGCCGACGTACAATGATCCAGACCTTGAAAGTTAACTGCGAAGGAGGACTGGGCTGGCTGACCAGTATCCTCGGAAGCTCACCGCATGTTGTGGATATGGAGGTGATCAAACAGGGTGCGAGCTGGTGGTGTGATTGATAGCCGGCGCCGCAAGGACATGCTGAAGCCTCAAGGGGGTGGAGCCCTTGATAGTACTCACCGATCAAGGGATGATGTGACGATCGCAGTTGATCACGTCCAAACTAAGGAGGTGGCCTTTACACGAGGAACGATTGCCCAGGCCACGCACACACGATATGAGAATTCTGAGTCCCACGAGGGTCGGGACAGTTGGAGCTGCCGTTCTTGAGGGTTGCATGCCTTTCATTGAGGCCAACTTCTTGTTGCCTATGCCGGAGAACGTCAGAACTCACTGGTCCGACGTGTGCACTCAGTACCATCGCCTCAACAACTGACGTGGAATCAGGATAAGGAACGCCCCCGACACATTTGAAGAGCTGCGTAATGAGAACGAAAAAATCACGCAGGGCTGAGGGCGAACCAAAGGGAATTCTAAGAAGAAGCTATCAATCTAGATACGAGCTGCAAACGGTTCTGGGGTCCACACTCCGAGATCAATCAAGTTGCCAATATAACTCGATTTGATCAGAGCCTGCGGGCGGATAACCAAACACAGACAAGCACCTTATCAGCTGCTCTTTTGGCCTACTTATAACCTCATACCTGACAATCGCACCAGTCCTTTTCATCATGGCGTCACGAGTTCCAAACGTATCAAAGTAGGACCCATATCACTTCG